>JBBPBX010026580.1:24899-37985 GCA_038048925.1 Garcialebias charrua | reverse complement strand
AACATAAAATCGTGTAGTCTGTCTACCCGTCAACAGCTGGTGGCCAGAGAAACTACTATACGCTTTTCCACCTGTGGCTCTCATATCAAGCGTCCTGGAGCGAGTCCAGAGGGAGAAGCTGTCAGTCATCCTGATAGCTCCAGAGCGCAAATACGCGCTGTGGTTCCCGGTCCTCCAGCAGCTGTTGTGGGAGAAACCCCTGCAGCTTCCGTGGAGAGAAGATGCACTTCTGCAGGCAGGAGGGGCGATCACGCACCCTCCAGAGATAGGCCAACCCCTGTGGGCTTGGAGGCTGAACGGAACCGTTTAACTCGTCTGGGCCTGTCTCCAGCCGTAGTAAAATAAAAAAATATAAAAAAAATAAAAAATAAATAAAAAACTATTCAAGACGCACGCACGGCGTCCACAACAACTGTGTACGCGTCAAAATGGGCGGTTTTCCAGCGCTGGTGCACCGAAAGAGGGGTCGACGCCACATCATGTGAGCTGGGCTGCGTGTTGTCATTCCTGCAGCTGTTGTTAGAAAGGTTTTTAGCTTATAATACCTTTTAAGCACATGCAGCTGCTATTTTCCTCATGTCATGAAGGCTTTGGTGACAGTTATTTAATCACCCGATGTTGAAACGTTTTCTGCAAGGTGTGTGCAGACCAGACGTCAACCAGTGAGGCGTGACCTCTCACCTCAGTGGGATTTTGTCCCTGGTTTTACGCGCCTTGCTCAAAGCTCCTTTCGAACCTCTGAACAACGTCACTGAAGTTTCTGTCACTCAAAACTTACTGGCGCTGACGTCAGCAAAGAGAGTGAGTGATCTGTGTGCACTGTCTGTGGCCCCATCATGTTTACAAATTCAACAAGATGGAAGCTCTGCTATTTTAAGGCCCAACCCAGTTTTTATGCCAAAAAATTTAAACCGTACGTTTAAATCAAGGCAAATTATTTTAAATGGTTTCCATCTCCTTCCTCACACTTCAGAGGAGGAAGCCAAACAACATTTGTTGTGCCCGGTCCGTGCGCTACAGTGTTATGTGGCACGAACGGCCAGTCTACGCCAGTCCCAGAGTTTGTTCATCCACTACAGGGACAGCTCTGTGGGACGAGCTCTGTCATCCCAGCGGCTCTCACACTGGCTGTGTGAAGCCATCTCAGAAGCTTACAGAACGTGTGGAGTAGAACCTCCTCAGACGCTACGTGCTCATTCTACACTGGCGTTGGCGTCCTCTGCAGCTTTACATGGTGGGATGACAGTAAGCAATATCTGCTTGGCGGCCTCGTGGGCCACGCCCTGCACGTTCATAAGATATTACCTGCGTGACATATCAGGTCCCTCCATGGCTAATTCAGTCCTGGGAGTTATGGATTACCAGGGTAAAGTTGTCATGTGGTGTTCTGCCACTCCACCTGCCTCTGTGCAGGATGTGTGAGTGTTGCCATCAGTCTCAGGGCTCTGGGACTGAGTTTGTTGTGTTGTTACTGGTTTTTAAACCTGTCTGTACATAGCTCAGGGTCAGTTTTGTTCCCCTGTTTGGGGTCACCGCCGAGGCCTGTTCTGACCTCTGACGTTTGTTGTACAAAAATAAAAAACACAAAAAATTAATAATAATAATAAAAACTATATATATATATATATATATATATATATATATATATATATATAAACAATGTTGTGAGGCTGCGGTGCAGCTGTCACACGCCTGTCAGGCCTCAGTGCAGGCCTGCAGACTTATCCGCCAATCACCAGTGCCCTCCTCTGGTGCGTCGTGACGTGGAACGTACGGATGACGTATGAGGAAGGACAGAGGTGTGTTTTGGGTGAGCAAGGACTTCATGCTTGGGCTGGACCCAATGGGGCATGGACTACATCCTGCTACGCCCTTTATCCAATAGGAGCTAAAGGGCGAGCTATACGAAGTATAACGTTGGTTACGTATTGTAACCCCAGATTATACGAGTATAGCGGAGCCCTTTAGCTTTGTGGGCCCCATTGGCTCTTGGACGGCTGAATGATAAGCTGTTCGAGGCTGTTCCTTCCGTGTGGTGGACTTAAATACACACGGGGCGGGCCCACACTGTAGGTGGGCGTGGACTAAAAGGTTATTCAGTATGACGCTGTCGCGGGGGAAGATATCCAATAGGAGCTAAAGGGCTCCGCTATACTCGTATAATCTGGGGTTACAATACGTAACCAACGTTTCTGCACCTCCTGTTTTTAGCCGTAGGTTGTAATCCACGCTTGTCGTCTTTTTTCTGTAAGTTTTTTTAAATTAATCCCCTTGTAGCATACTACTTTCGGAACACGAAAATAACTTTTATCTATCTCTCGATTAGAGCGGTTGCAACAACCGTAAACGGCACAGAATTTAGGCATGTTGATACGAAGCTGAAGTTAGCTTCCGATTCCAGCTTCCAATTCGGCAAATGACTAAAGGGACAGTACAACTAATTTTTCAGTACCTTGAGCGGGTTTAATCTGCTCTAGCTCAAAAACTACAACACCTAGACTCTTCAAACCAGGACTATATTAATCTAGACTAATAGAAGAATATATAAAACTAAGTTTGAGCTTTGTGAAACGTTTTGCTGATTTGTGAAACTTCCACAAAGTTTGTTTTTCATCATTTTTTGTCTACTGGACCACATTAGACCTGGTCCAGGTCAGAAACCACAAGACCTAGACTCTTCAAACCAGGACTATATTGTTCTACACTAATAGAAGAATATATAAAACTAAGTTTGAGCTTTGTGAAACGTTTTGCTGATTTGTGAAACTTCCACAAAGTTTGTTTTTCATCATTTTTTGTCTACTGGACCACATTAGACCTGGTCCAGGTCAGAAACCACAAGACCTAGACTCTTCAAACCAGGACTATATTGTTCTACACTAATAGAAGAATATATAAAACTAAGTTTGAGCTTTGTGAAACGTTTTGCTGATTTGTGAAACTTCCACAAAGTTTGTTTTTCATCATTTTTTGTCTACTGGACCACATTAGACCTGGTCCAGGTCAGAAACCACAAGACCTAGACTCTTCAAACCAGGACTATATTATTCTAGACTAATAGAAGAATATATAAAACTAAGTTTGAGCTTTGTGAAACGTTTTGCTGATTTGTGAAACTTCCACAAAGTTAGTTTTTCATCATTTTTAGTCTACTGTACCATATTTGACCTGGTCCAGGTCAAAAACCACAACACCTACACTCTTCAAACCAGGACTATATTATTCTAGACTAATAGAAGAATATATAAAACTAAGTTTGAGCTTTGTGAAACGTTTTGCTGATTTGTGAAACTTCCACAAAGTTTGTTTTTCATCATTTTTTGTCTACTGGACCACATTAGACCTGGTCCAGGTCAGAAACCACAAGACCTAGACTCTTCAAACCAGGACTATATTGTTCTAGACTAATAGAAGAATATATAAAACTAAGTTTGAGCTTTGTGAAACGTTTTGCTGATTTGTGAAACTTCCACAAAGTTTGTTTTTCATCATTTTTAGGCTACTGGACCACATTAGACCTGGTCCAGGTCAGAAACCACAAGACCTAGACTCTTCAAACCAGGACTATATTGTTCTAGACTAATAGAAGAATATATAAAACTAAGTTTGAGCTTTGTGAAACGTTTTGCTGATTTGTGAAACTTCCACAAAGTTTGTTTTTCATCATTTTTAGGCTACTGGACCACATTAGACCTGGTCCAGGTCAAAAACCACAACACCTACACTCTTCAAACCAGGACTATATTGTTCTAGACTAATAGAAGAATATATAAAACTAAGTTTGAGCTTTGTGAAACGTTTTGCTGATTTGTGAAACTTCCACAAAGTTTGTTTTTCATCATTTTTTGTCTACTGGACCACATTAGACCTGGTCCAGGTCAGAAACCACAAGACCTAGACTCTTCAAACCAGGACTATATTGTTCTAGACTAATAGAAGAATATATAAAACTAAGTTTGAGCTTTGTGAAACGTTTTGCTGATTTGTGAAACTTCCACAAAGTTTGTTTTTCATCATTTTTTGTCTACTGGACCACATTAGACCTGGTCCAGGTCAGAAACCACAAGACCTAGACTCTTCAAACCAGGACTATATTGTTCTAGACTAATAGAAGAATATATAAAACTAAGTTTGAGCTTTGTGAAACGTTTTGCTGATTTGTGAAACTTCCACAAAGTTTGTTTTTCATCATTTTTAGGCTACTGGACCACATTAGACCTGGTCCAGGTCAAAAACCACAACACCTACACTCTTCAAACCAGGACTATATTGTTCTAGACTAATAGAAGAATATATAAAACTAAGTTTGAGCTTTGTGAAACGTTTTGCTGATTTGTGAAACTTCATTAAATTAAATTTCATCAATGTTTATGCCTTATGCTTAAATGAATGACAGAATGACCCAGGGCACAGGTGTATGTCAAAAATAATTTAAAACTTTATTTAACATGCAACAAAAAGGCTTTCCAGGAGGCACAAAAAATTACTTGGCATGGAACAGGAAATCAAGGGAACAGGGACATCACACAGGCTGGTTTGACAGCACACTGCTCAGACAAACACTTGACGTCAAGAGGCACATTGACAACCTTCCCCTCTCAAGCTTGCATTGTTTTCGAACCACAACAGGCTATCTTCATAACCTGGCATGTCATCTACTTTGAATATATAACATTTATTCTACAGTAATAACATATTTTTTTAGAAGAATGTAAAGAAAAGCATAAATAAGAAAGTCTCTTCTTCTGTGTTTTTGTTTCACCTGTTAAACAAGTATTATTTAAGAAAATGGAAAAATGCAAAACTTAGTACTTTTTACAATTTGGTTTCAAAACTCTTTTTTTACTTTAAACATTTGAAACTTGACCAAAGTTTGTTTTTCACCATTTCACTCTTCAAACCAGGACTATATTAATCTAGACTAATAGAAGAATATATAAAACTAAGTTTTAAGTTTTTTTACTTTAAACATTTGAACGTTTCTCTAGTTCTCTTGTCAACTGCATAACCAGCTCGTCTCTCTCGCTGCAAAAAAGACATTACATTATGAAAAAATAAAATATTACTTGTCTAAATATAATGAATAGTAAAGATGCTAATACAGCTTCAGACACTCTAATTTGCTTACCTCTCCTCCATCTGGCAATGCTCAATCAGGTCCACAGCCTCAGCCCTGGTCAGCGCTTTTTTGTTGACCAATGCATTTATAGTTGCCTGTGTTACATAAAAATATGTTATTTGAAAATATCCAAATATTTATTTCATTCATAATACAGATTGATCACAAACCTTCCATTTTACTTAGCACTTTTATAACATTTATCCTTATTTCAGGCGCTGCTTCTCATTTATTCATACGCATCTGTGAAACCACTGGACATTCCACACAAAGGATATTTTTTAATTGTTTATATACTACTCATAGCCTTTTTTTTAGCCAATGACCATGAAGAAAAACATAAATAAAAGAGGATGACATGTATGAATTTGCAATGTAACTTAAGATATGTGCATAAGTGAATGTTGGTTTGTCATATGATGCACATGCAACAACACTTACTCACCTTATAGTGTGTCATTCCTTACTTAAGTATATGTTTTATTGTCCCTAAATAATTGTCATATTACTGTTGACTGAGGTAATTGATTAATGTTCACAATAAAATTTACACCTTATATGTAATCCAAATTCTGATTTTTGAACTTATTGAATACATTTAATTTTTAAATGTATTATTAATGATGAACTACATGTTAATGTTAAACATTTAATAATTACAACGGTAGCTTACCTCTGACAACATGACAACCAGCATGTACTTTATCCTGTCTAAAGAGATCATGCTCTGAACTTCAGATGACATGTCGTTGCAGCTGTCCATCAAGTCTGACAGGTATTTCATGATTCTGTCGAGTTGTGCCTCATCATCAATAAAGATTGGAACCCACCTTTCTTTCAATGTAAAATGTGGAGTCACTGTGCCGGATAGAATGTCCTTTAAAATAAAAAGACAAACGCAATTACTTTCTGAGGTCTCTTATTTTACAACAAGATTAGTAGAGCCTCCAAAGGTGATTTTGAATAAAAATTTACAGTTATCCATTTTGGTACTGTGTTTTAAAGTGATTGGCAAAATCTTTTATTTTTTAATAGATGTAAGTGTTACAAAGCAAATTTATTTAATGTGAAACAGTACACCAACCTTTTCATGTTTTATGTGAACAGAATGTTGTTGTAGTACCTCAGCTGGAGCAACAACACCACCAGCCTGATCAAGAAAGGTCATCAGAGACTCTACTTCCTCAGACGGCTGAGACGAGCTGGTCTGAGCAGCCCAGTCCTCACCTCCTTCTACAGGTGTGCAGTGGAGAGCATCCTGTGCTCCAGCATCAATGTGTGGCATGGAGGCTGCACAGTTGCAGAGAGGAAAGCTCTACAGAGAGTGGTGAAGGCTGCACAGAAGATGTTGGAGTCAGTCTCCCCACCATCACAGACATTTACACCTCCAGATGCAGGAAAAGAGCCACCTGCATCATGAAAGACCTCACTCACCCAGCACACTCACTCTTTGCCCCACACCACTCCCCTCAGGACGGAGGTTGAGGAGCATCAAATGTAGAACCACTAGACTGAGGAACAGCTACCCTGAGGCTGTTAGACTCATGAATAAATAAATAATAAGAATAATCACTGCAAAATATCACATCATGCTGATGCTGATCTGTTTTCTTGTTGCTGTGTTCATCTGTGACCATCTGATCATACAGACTCATGTTCGTGCTGCTGTTTATAATGATGTTTTTCCACCACTTTAGGGCTTAGTGTATTACTAGTTGATGTTTCTCTTAGTTAATTCTAGATGTTATTACTGTTTTTCTCTTGCATTTGTTGTTGGATGTAACTGGGACCCCGTGTACATAATCTCGTTTTCATCACATGTACCACATGCGGTGCAAATGACAATAAAGACTCTCTGACTCTGAAAACACAGCGCCCCTGGGTCCCAGAGGCAGCCGTTTTGAGTAGGACAACATAGGAACTGACTAAAACACATCGCCTCTATAGCGGACAACATAGAAACTGCAGATTTTTAAGAAAATAGCGTTTATTCTTTTTTTTTATAATTCAGATTCATCCGCGGGCCGACTAAAAACCCCTGGTGGGCCGGGTCTTTAACACCCCTGATCTAGATTAATATAGTCCTGGTTTGAAGAGTCCAGGTCTTGTGGTTTCTGACCTGGACCAGGTCTAATGTGGTCCAGTAGACAAAAAATGATGAAAAACAAACTTTGTGGAAGTTTCACAAATCAGCAAAACGTTTCACAAAGCTCAAACTTAGTTTTATATATTCTTCTATTAGTCTAGAACAATATAGTCCTGGTTTGAAGAGTGTAGGTGTTGTGGTTTTTGACCTGGACCAGGTCTAATGTGGTCCAGTAGCCTAAAAATGATGAAAAACAAACTTTGTGGAAGTTTCACAAATCAGCAAAACGTTTCACAAAGCTCAAACTTAGTTTTATATATTCTTCTATTAGTGTAGAACAATATAGTCCTGGTTTGAAGAGTGTAGGTGTTGTGGTTTTTGACCTGGACCAGGTCTAATGTGGTCCAGTATCCTAAAAATGATGAAAAACTAACTTTGGTCAAGTTTCACAAATCAGCAAAACGTTTCACAAAGCTCAAACTTAGTTTTATATATTCTTCTATTAGTGTAGAACAATATAGTCCTGGTTTGAAGAGTCTAGGTCTTGTGGTTTCTGACCTGGACCAGGTCTAATGTGGTCCAGTAGACAAAAAATGATGAAAAACAAACTTTGTGGAAGTTTCACAAATCAGCAAAACGTTTCACAAAGCTCAAACTTAGTTTTATATATTCTTCTATTAGTCTAGAACAATATAGTCCTGGTTTGAAGAGTCTAGGTCTTGTGGTTTCTGACCTGGACCAGGTCTAATGTGGTCCAGTAGACAAAAAATGATGAAAAACAAACTTTGTGGAAGTTTCACAAATCAGCAAAACGTTTCACAAAGCTCAAACTTAGTTTTATATATTCTTCTATTAGTCTAGAATAATATAGTCCTGGTTTGAAGAGTGTAGGTGTTGTGGTTTTTGACCTGGACCAGGTCAAATATGGTACAGTAGACTAAAAATGATGAAAAACTAACTTTGTGGAAGTTTCACAAATCAGCAAAACGTTTCACAAAGCTCAAACTTAGTTTTATATATTCTTCTATTAGTCTAGAACAATATAGTCCTGGTTTGAAGAGTGTAGGTGTTGTGGTTTTTGACCTGGACCAGGTCTAATGTGGTCCAGTAGCCTAAAAATGATGAAAAACAAACTTTGTGGAAGTTTCACAAATCAGCAAAACGTTTCACAAAGCTCAAACTTAGTTTTATATATTCTTCTATTAGTGTAGAACAATATAGTCCTGGTTTGAAGAGTCTAGGTCTTGTGGTTTCTGACCTGGACCAGGTCTAATGTGGTCCAGTAGACAAAAAATGATGAAAAACAAACTTTGTGGAAGTTTCACAAATCAGCAAAACGTTTCACAAAGCTCAAACTTAGTTTTATATATTCTTCTATTAGTCTAGAATAATATAGTCCTGGTTTGAAGAGTGTAGGTGTTGTGGTTTTTGACCTGGACCAGGTCTAATGTGGTCCAGTAGACAAAAAATGATGAAAAACAAACTTTGTGGAAGTTTCACAAATCAGCAAAACGTTTCACAAAGCTCAAACTTAGTTTTATATATTCTTCTATTAGTCTAGAATAATATAGTCCTGGTTTGAAGAGTGTAGGTGTTGTGGTTTTTGACCTGGACCAGGTCTAATGTGGTCCAGTAGCCTAAAAATGATGAAAAACAAACTTTGTGGAAGTTTCACAAATCAGCAAAACGTTTCACAAAGCTCAAACTTAGTTTTATATATTCTTCTATTAGTGTAGAACAATATAGTCCTGGTTTGAAGAGTCTAGGTCTTGTGGTTTCTGACCTGGACCAGGTCTAATGTGGTCCAGTAGACAAAAAATGATGAAAAACAAACTTTGTGGAAGTTTCACAAATCAGCAAAACGTTTCACAAAGCTCAAACTTAGTTTTATATATTCTTCTATTAGTCTAGAATAATATAGTCCTGGTTTGAAGAGTGTAGGTGTTGTGGTTTTTGACCTGGACCAGGTCTAATGTGGTCCAGTAGCCTAAAAATGATGAAAAACAAACTTTGTGGAAGTTTCACAAATCAGCAAAACGTTTCACAAAGCTCAAACTTAGTTTTATATATTCTTCTATTAGTCTAGAATAATATAGTCCTGGTTTGAAGAGTGTAGGTGTTGTGGTTTTTGACCTGGACCAGGTCTAATGTGGTCCAGTATCCTAAAAATGATGAAAAACTAACTTTGGTCAAGTTTCACAAATCAGCAAAACGTTTCACAAAGCTCAAACTTAGTTTTATATATTCTTCTATTAGTGTAGAACAATATAGTCCTGGTTTGAAGAGTCTAGGTCTTGTGGTTTCTGACCTGGACCAGGTCTAATGTGGTCCAGTAGACAAAAAATGATGAAAAACAAACTTTGTGGAAGTTTCACAAATCAGCAAAACGTTTCACAAAGCTCAAACTTAGTTTTATATATTCTTCTATTAGTGTAGAACAATATAGTCCTGGTTTGAAGAGTGTAGGTGTTGTAGTTTTTGAGCTAGAGCAGATTAAACCCGCTCAAGGTACTGAAAAATTAGTTGTAATGTCCCTTTAGTCATTTGCCGAATCGGAAGCTGGAATCGGAAGCTAACTTCAGCTTCGTCATGTTGATGCTGAATCAGCAACAGAAGGAAACGGCTGCGTTTACTTCCGGCCCCGCATCTGCATTCTGTGACGTCACTGCTACGTCATCTGAAACCCAGCAATTGTTTTTTTTTTGCACGTTTTAAGAGTTTATTTAATCTAAACATGAACTCCGAGTGCCCGGGGGCCTTTCTGGGTGGAGTTTGCATGTTCTCTCCGTGCATGCGTGGGTTTTCTCCGGGTGCTCCGGTTGCCTCCCACAGTCCAAAAAACATGCATGTTAGACTGATTGGTAACTCTAAATTGACCCTGGGTGTGAGTGAAACAGGTCCCTCTTGTAAATGAGTCCCCGTGGCTCAACGAGGATAGCCTGTATAAATAAAGGTTGAATGAATTAATGAATTTGTCAGGATTTTTTAAGGCGTAGAATTAGCATGTTTTTTGTATAGATGTATAAACACTTATCAGTTCTGCATCAAGTGCAATCAAAAACACAGTGATGTCACTTTTGAATTTTAAAGGGGACCACACATGCAAAATTCACTTTTTAATGTTTTTTTACTAAACTTTGGGTATTTACTTCATAAAAAAACAGTCCTTGTGCCAAAAAAATGCACCCAGTGGTTTATTTACTCTAAGTAGATTTATTTGTCTGTGATTAAAAACGCTCCGTTTCACACTTCCTGCGGTTTGTGACGTCACAAACCGTAGCCAATCACCTCAAACCTGAGTCCAGCCCCTCACCTAGCAACCCCTGGTGATGCTCCACCCACTTGAGTATAAAAGATGTCACGGTTGCCTAGCGGTTTAGGAGCTGACCTGGCGGTCATTTATTCATTTATTTAGCCCATGGGGGGCTAGGGGTTTGCCCTGCTCCAGCCATGCAGCACATCTCGAGTAAAACCAGAATGTTTTATTACCTTGTTTGAATGAACTCTGTCTCGTTGAAACTGTGCACACACACTCTAGCGGTTTGGACTTGTTTCTTATATGATGAAGGACTACTGTTGCACAACTGTCAGTTTGGTTGAGCGGTTACGACACTTGACCGCCACGCAGGAGAGCGGAGATCGCGTCCCGTCAACGGCATCTTTTTTTTCCCCCCCTTTTTTTTAAAGCCTTTTGTTTCGGAGAAATCGGGGTGAGACTAGAAATATACATCGACATAATAATACTTTATAATTGTTATTTTTACGTTTTAGTTCAATTTTTAGTGTAATATCGCTCCCAACGCGAAGCCGGCAGAAAACTGTGCACACACACACTCTCTTCGCGTAATGAGTAATAAAAAAGAGCCATCAAGCACCACTGATCGATATATTTTCAGATTAGCAACTTATTTATTTTAAGAATACCTTTCACTTCATCAAAATCTAATCAAAACTTCAGCGTTCTAAATGTAGGTGGTTGTGATTATTTCTTATACGACGAAAGTCTGTTTTTGCACAACTGCACGGTTGGCCCAGAGGTAATGAACCGGACTCGTCATCCGAAGGACACAGGTTCGCGTCACGGTCGCGGATTTCCTTTTTTTTTTTTTTTAAGCCTTTTGTTTTGCAGACCGCCGGCGAAGACACCATCTGCGTGCGGGAGTTGTTGCGAGCTACTGACTTTTGACGTCCGGGGGTCCGGTCAAAAGTTGCCTCATGCGGATAAATTAACTGGAGACATTCTGTGAACTTTGTGTGTGGACTGAAGCACGCTCCAACAAGCGCCGCATGCAACGAGCGGAGCACACCGCCCGCTCGGAGAGGAAAAGCTATCATTAGCCTCGGAGCTAATGCTAAAAAAAGGAGCTGCAAATGGCGGCAAGCGCAGAGGGCTTTTGGTAAGTTATCTTAAGCTACTAGCACTAACAGTAAGTCAAATGAGTAATAAAAAAGAGCTAATTTTAAAATAACAACATATTAGAGATACTGGCTGTTGCAGAGGGCGTAGTTAATGTAAATAGGTCTTTGTAGGGCGTGGCTTTCAGACCTCATTATTCATAAACCGGTCGTTTAGAACGGAAGTGAAATTTGGCAGAATTAGAAAGGGGATATTTTTTAATCTAAGCATTATTTTGTGTATAAAATTGACTGAAAATGGTCTGGATAGCCCACAGATAAACCACAAAAAATTATATATCCTACATTTGGTCCCCTTTAAAAGTTCCTCCTGGTCAAAGAAGTGAAGCCAATGAAGAGGCTGTTACCAGGACCTGGTGTCTAATGTCCAGCAGAGGGCGACATTTTGCTGCTGGTTTGTCTGGTCCTTAAGCAAATGGGATCGAGGCCACAAGAAAAAACAACAAAGAGGGAGATTCTAAAAAAGCTAAGTCTGGTCCTCTGGACATTCAAAAAATAAAACAAAACAAAGCAACAAAAAAAATGTCCAGAGGACCAGACTTAGCTTTTTTTAGATTTTTCTACCTGGATTATTGAGCATGCATCAGAGTATTTTGAAAGAGGGAGATTGTTTGTTCGTTTCTGTTTTGAGATAAAAAATAGAAAAGTTAAAATAGTTTTTCAAGTTTTGCTCAAAGAAAATGAACCCTCGTTTTGCTCCTGAATTTGTTCAATTTTTGTGGTTACGGGTGCACCTTCACTGGATAAAATGGCAATTATCAAAAAAGCATTTAATGCCAACCAGTTTGAGGTAATCAGTCAGCGTACCCGTTTCAGACTCTTATTGTGAAAGACTTATGGCTTTTTCTTGTTATTTTGAAGTTTAATCAAAAATAGTGTTTATAATCCTCATCTAACTGGAGAAATGCATTTCCTGTGACAACGCAGTATTATTGCAGAAGAACTAGCTGAAAAACAGCTGAAATTGGCTAAAAACATGCTGAAATGAAAGAACAAGCCAAAAAAAATTTTTTTTCATTTACCTTTATACAGGTACTGTACTGTAGTCAAAGTCAAAGTCAACTTTATTGTCAGATCTGCAATATGTACTGTACAGGACATACACAGGACCGAAATTGCGTTTCTCTCAGTCCCTCGGTGCAACAGTAAACATCTAAACATTGAAACACTGAAACATATAATAATTGACATAAGCATAAAATAGTAAAACTAACACTGTCCTGAGTTTTTTGCATAGTGGTATAAGAGTATGAAAATTTACACCAACTCTAAAACTAAAACATTAAACATTTAATGAACATAATACTGTCCTGAGTTTTTGCATACTAGTATAAAAAAAGAGTATAAAAAGTATAACTAAAATAAACTAAAGGTTTCTAGCATTGACATTTGCAAAGTGGCAAAGCAGCGTATGAGTTAATGTACACAGTATATGTATGAGGTAGTAGTTGATGTTGTTATAGAG
>JBBPBX010026580.1:9270-24690 GCA_038048925.1 Garcialebias charrua | reverse complement strand
ATATATGTAGCTGGAACACTTCATCCACACAGACACTCCGATCAGAGAGCAAGGCCGGACACAGCGAGATCGTTTTCCTTTGGAGTTTAATTAACTATCCAGTTTGTTTACAGCATGGAGTTTCCATTTATGAGCTGTCTATTCTTCATAACTGATATTAACTGTCCTTTTTTCTGTCTGTCTGGTATCTGAAATAAAAGAAAAAGGCTAAATAAGAACATGCTAACATGTAGCTTAGCTTACCCTTAATATTACAATAAGGCAGAACCTTAAACATGAAATAAACACTTCTTGGGCTGTCTCATATTTGCGCCAAAATCGCCACTTCATTTTCATATGAAAAGAAGAAATTAGCGCTCATTCTTCTTCTTCTTTCAGCTTTTCCTTTTTCAGGGGTTGCCACAGCGAGTCATCCTCCTCCACCTCACTCTGTCCTCTGCATCCTCTGTCCTCACTCCAACTACCTTCATGTCCTCTCTAACTGCATCCATATATCTCCTCTTTGGCCTTCCTCTGTCTTTTTCCTGGCAGCTGCATTTCTAACATCCTTCTACCAATATACCCACTGTCCCTCCTCTGGACATGTCCAAACCATCTCAGTCTGGCCTCCCTAACTTTATCTCCCAGTTGTTCAACATGTGCTGTACCTCTGATTATCTCATTCCTGATCTTATCCATCCTTGTCACTCCTAAGGAGAACCTCAGCATCTTCATTTCTGCTACTTCCAGTTCTTTCTCCTGTCTTTTTGTCAATGACACTGTCTCCAGACCATACAACATAGCTGGTCTCACCACTGTCTTGTAAACTTTTCCTTTGACCTTTGCTGACACCTTTTTGTCACAAATCACTCCTGAAACTTTTCTCCATCCACTCCATCCTGCCTGGACTCTCTTCTTCACCTCTTTACCACATTCCCCATTTTCCTGGACAGTGGACCCCAAGTACTTGAAGTCCTGCACCTTTGTGACCTCTGCTCCTTGTAGCCTCACTGTTCCACTGGCCTCCCTCTCATTCACACACATGTACTCTGTCTTACTACGGCTGACTTTCATTCCTCTTCTTTCAAGTGAATACCTCCACCTCTCCAAGTTCTCTTCCACCTGTTCCCTGTTCTCACCACATATCACAATGTCATCTGCAAACATCATAGTCCATGGGGATTCCTGCCTGACCTCATCTGTTAGTCGGTCCATCACCAGAGCAAACAAGAAGGGGCTCAGAGCCGATCCTTGATGCAATCCCACCTCCACCTTGAAGCTATCTGTCACTCCTACAGCACATCTCACCACTGTCCTGCTGTCCTCATACATGTCCTGTACCAGTCTAACATACTTTTCTGCCACTCCAGATTTCCTCATGCAATACCACACCTCCTCTCTTGGCACCCTGTCAATCCGTGTATGGTTCGTTCTTTGGTTATTCAGTTTCAAAATAAAAACCAAATAACCAAACAAGCTTTGGTTATTCCGTTTTTTCGTTTAAAAACAAAATTACAAAAACGGTTTTTAAACTGTTTTTTCGTTATTTCGTTTTTAAAACGAAATTAGAAAAACAGAACTTGCAAACATAAAAAAAGGGGAACGTTTTGGTTTTTGGTTAAACCAAAGACGAGCTTTTATTTTGTTAATTGAACACGGGAGTTTATGGCGGAACCGGAAATGAACTCCCGGTGCTGTGCGAATTTCTGTTCCCCAGTGAGAATCTGAGCTACAAATTAAAACAACAAGCGTATTTTATTTTTGCTGAACATACTATTTGCTTTAATTTTTGACGTGTGTGGGGTGTCAGCTTGACGCAGTTGAGAATCTGTTCCCCCTGTGTTGGGAGCGCGCACTGCTGCAACCCGAGAGGCGGATCCGACAGTCTTTTTTTATTTATTTTTTAAATTAAATTTATTCATTTAACATTGAAACATAACGAAAAAACATTTCATAAATATGTGAAAAAAGAATACATAAAATGAAAGGTGGCAGAAAGAAGAATTCTTATTATGTCTGCCCCTTTTTTTCAAAAACAAAACGATTTCAAACAATCAATTCAAAACATAATCAATAAATAACAGTTGAAAAGAGTAATTTTCACTTGTCTTCAAGGCGCATCTCTCTGTGAAACAAGTCCACACTATCTTGTCACGGTTATAACTCATTTTAATACTCCTGGTGATAAACAAATAAATATAAGCCCTAAAATAAACCTGGTCTTGTGTGGGGTGTTAACCTAGTTTTTTTTTTTTAATCGCTGACAGAATCTAGATTTGGTCAAGTAACCTGCCAAATAGCTACAAAATTTAATAATACAAATTATCAGTCAGCCACCAACACATCATATATATTTATAATTTTTATTACTAATATTGAAGGATGGACGCAGCTGATAGCAGGACAAGAAAACTTCCTGCAAAGATAAGTGTAGGCTTTCTGGTAGGCTAAATCTCGTTCAAATTAAAAATGACTGGAGAAAAATTATTTCCAGCTGCTATTTTTGTTAGTTAATGTCTGTTTTTTCCATTATTTGAGAGAAAAAATGATTTTAGAAATAAAGTCAGAGAATCTTTATTATCATTTGCACCACATGTGGTACATGTGATGAAAGGAGATTATGTACACAGGGTCCCAGTTACATCCAACAATAAAATGTAAAAGAAGAACAATAATAACATCTAAGATATGAACTAAGAAAAACATCAAGTTAAAATACACTAAATAAAAAATACACGCATCACTAATATCATAGAAAACCATTACTCCAGACAGCACCTGTGTGAGCAGATGTGCACAATGAACACAGCAACATAAAACAGATCAGCAGCAACATGAAACAGATCAGCAGCAACATGATGTGATATTTCACAGTGATTATTCTGGTTATTTATTCATGAGTCTAACAGCCTCAGGGTAGAAGCTGTTCCTCAGTCTAGTGGTTCTACATTTGATGCTCCTCAACCTCCGTCCTGAAGGGAGTGGGGCAAAGAGTGAGTGTGCTGGGTGAGTGGGGTCTTTCATGATGCAGGTGGCTCTTTTCCTGCATCTGGAGGTGTAAATGTCTGTGATGGTGGGGAGACTGACTCCAACATCTTCTGTGCAGCCTTCACCACTCTCTGCAGAGCTTTTCTTTCTGCAGCTGTGCAGCCTCCATGCCACACGTTGATGCTGGAGCACAGGATGCTCTCCACTGCACACCTGTAGAAGGAGGTGAGGACTGGGCTTCTCAGACCAGCTCGTCTCAGCCGTCTGAGGAAGTAGAGTCTCTGATGACCTTTCTTGATCAGGCTGGTGGTGTTGTTGCTCCAGCTGAGGTTATCATTCAAGTGTACACCCAAGTATTTGTAGCTGGAGACCACTTCCACCGCAGATCCTCTTATGTTCAGTGGGGTGTGGGTGTGTTTGTTCCTGTGAAGTGGATACATATTTTTAAAAATCTATTATAAAAAGCAGTGTTTGAGTTGTTACACTGTTTAATATATAATTGCCAGATTCACTCACATGTTGTCTCAACTGATGGTAAGGCTGGTGCACCTCTCTTAAGACCCTACCGACCGGTTTCTCCAGCATGTATCCCAATAGATGACAAGTATCCCGTCATAAATTTCTGTCCGTAGGATGGTCCTGTCTAACACACACACAAATGTAAAATGTTATCTGATGTACTGCGGTCAAACCAGTCAACATTAGTTCTCTCTTAAAGATTTGTGTGGCTCATACATGGTGCATTACAATAAGAGAAACAGCAAGTGCCCCTGCAGTCAAAAAACAATGAGAGAAAATGAGATGCATACAGTATTTATAAACAATATACAATTATGCCATACTTATTACTTTCACATACCTAAATATATCAAGAATAAATATGTCAGTTTTAGATTTTGTATAAAAGAGCAAGTCAAAGTACCTCAAAATGCCTCTTTCAGTTTGCTTTTCTATGACCTCTATTCAAAATTCATATTTCATGTTCAGTGTTACAAAGAAGTTAATATTTATTTGTTTGATGGCTGTTACTATTTTTTCCTGAAAAGGTGTTTACTATATACAGTATACTGTATATATGTATATGTGTGTGTGTAAGCATATATACACACACACTTTTGTTTAATCAATCAACATTTTCAATAGAAGTTATAGATGAGCAAACTGAAATTAGCATTTTGAAGTACAGTACTTTGAATTGCTGTTTACCCCAAAATCTAAATTAAAACTATGACATATTTATTCTGGATGTATTATAGGTACGTGAAGGTAATAGGTACGTTGTTTTAGCCTGCAAGAGGACCCCTGCTGGTCCATTACTGTAACGCACCATGTATACACAATGCCTAGAGAAAGCTAACGTCAGCTAGCTTGTATTTACAAGTTTCGCTCATTTTATCGCAGTATATTGTCCATAAACTTTGGTACATACTTGGTAAACTGAAGAAAGTACAGCACGTTCCAAATCAGCGTCCAACACGTTGTTGTGTCTTCGCAAGTTGCGCTCCATACAAAACCTTCCGACACTCATTACCGAGTAATGTGGAGCGCCATGGCGACGCAAAACATTACTGATTTCAGAGTGTGGTTTTCCTCCCTCAAAAATTTCGATAATCAATGCAGAAAACGGCTCTAGTGCATCCTATTATTTAGGAATGTTTTGTTTTTATTCCGTCTTCATCTGCTGTAAAATTAATTCTTTGGCGACTTCCGGTACGTCATTTCCGGTATCGCTACAAATTAAAACAACAACCGTATTTACGCAAAAACCAAATCGCACCATTTTTTTATGTTTGCAATTTCTGTTTTTCTAATTTCGTTTTAAAAACGAAATAACGAAAAAACCGTTTAAAAACCGTTTTTGTAATTTCGTTTTAAAACAAAAAAACGGAATAACCAAAGCTTGTTTGGTTATTTGGTTTTTATTTTGAAACGGAATAACCAAAGAACGAACCATACACGGATTCCTGTCATATGCTTTTTCTAAATCCACAAACACACAATGGAGTTCTTTCTGACCCTCTCTGTACTTCTCTATCAACATCCTCAAAGCAAAGATGGTATCTGTGGTGCTCTTTCTTGGCATGAAACCATACTGCTGCTCACAGATAGTCACCTCTTGTCTAAGTCTTGCTTCAACAACTCTCTCCCAGATCTTCATTGTGTGGCTCAGCAACTTAATTCCCTTGTAGTTGCCACAACTCTGTACATCACCCTTGTTCTTATGGGAACCAGCACACTTCTTCTCCATTCTTCAGGCATTTTAAGGAGCCAAGATGGTGTAGTGGCAGGGCTTTCGACTTGGGACCCGAAGGACGCGGGTTCGCGCCCCGGCCACTACACACCTTGGTGTGTCTATGATTGAGTGCACACCTAATTCTCCAGCTCCCCGGGCGCTTTCTGGCTGCTCACTGCACCACCTGGTGGTGGTTGGGTTAAATGCAGAGACGAATTTCGTCTGTATATGGGAAACATGCACAGATGACAGACAAATACATTATTATTATTATTATTATTATTATTTTCTCACCCTCAAATATTCCATTAAATATTTGAGTCAAAAACCTCACTGCCATCTCTCCAAGACATTTCCAAACCTCCACTGGTATGTCATCAGGTCCTACTGCCTTCCCCTTCTTCATTCTTTTCAGAGCTTTCCAGACTTCACCCTCACTAATCTTTCCCACTTCCTGGTCCACAGTTTCTATGACCTCCACTCTTCTTTCTCTTTCATTCTCTTCATTCATTAGCTCCTCAAAGTAATCCTTCCATCTTCCCATCACACTCTCCTCACTTGTTAGAACATTCCCATTCCCATCTTTAATAAGCCTAACCTGCTGCACATCCTTTCCAGCCTGATCCCTCTGTCTTGCCAATCGGTACAAGTCCTTCTCGCCCTCTTTAGTGTCCAGTCTCCCATACAACTCATTGTACGCCCTCTGCTTTGCCTTAGCTACTTCCCTCTTTGCTCTATGTCCCATCTCCTTATATTCCTGTCTCCTCTCTTCAGTCCTCTCACTGTCATATTTCTTCTTGGCTAATCTCTTTCTTTGAATGGCGTCCTGCACTTCACTATTCCACCACCAGGTTTCCTTATCATCCATTCTCTGTCCAGATGACACACCAAGTACCTTCCTACCTGTCTCTCTAATTACTGTTGCTGTAGTAGCCCAGTCACTTGGAAGCTCTTTCTTACCACCCAGAGCCTTTAACAGCTCGTCTCTGAATTTCTCACAACATTCTTCCTTCTTTAGCTTCCACCATTTGGTCTTCTTCTCTGATTTTACTCTTTTTCTCTTCTTCGCAACAACAGTCATTCTACACACAACCATCCGATGCTGTCTGGCCACGCTCTCCCCTGCCACAACCTTACAGTCTCTAATCTCCCTCAGGTTTCCTCTTCTACACAGAATGTAGTCAACCTGCGTACTCCTTCCTCCACTCTTATAGGTAGGGATGGGAATTGATAAGAAATTATCAATATCAATAGCAGCACCACTCGTGCTAACACTACTAGCCTCTGACCCAGCCAGACTCCGGCAATCCTCGTCAACTAAATGTTATTACAGGAGAGGGAGATTATTTATAAAATACAGTGGAAGCAGTATAGCTAAAAGGTAACAAGTGAAAGAATTTGACGTTACCTGCTGTAACATTTACAACGGAGGTGGACGCTTTCTCTCCACTTCCTTCTCCTCCAAGCAGCGTGTTAAAAACGGTACATTTCTTCAAAATCACTGCATGCTGAGTGGCCAAATGCTTCTGCATGTTCGACGTATTTCCTCCCTTTATCGTAATGGACGCGTTGCATGCGTTACAAGTAGCCCTGGTCTCATCTTTTTTCGTGAAATGAAGCCAAACGCTTGAGCGCTTCCTCCGCGACGCCATTTTGAACACCATAGATATCATATATAGACACCACCACGCCACCACCACTCGGGCGCGGCGCATGTCTGTGATGTCAGCGCTTAAATACGTCACCACCATGAGTCTGCAGAACCGATAAGCTGAATCGTTAAGACATGCAACCTACAATTCCATGGAATTGGACTATTAAGAACCGGTTCTCTAACAGAACCGGTTCTCAATTCCCATCCCTACTTATAAATCACTTTATGTTCCTCCTTCTTTTGGAAATAAGTATTGACTATAGCCATTTCCATTCTCTTGGCAAAATCCACCACCATCTGTCCTTCCTGGTTTCTTTCCTTGACACCAAACCTACCCATCACTTCCTCATCCCCTCTGTTTCCTTCACCAACATGTCCATTCAGGTCTGCTCCAATCACCACTCTTTCCTCCCTGGGAATACTCTCTATCACTTCATCCAAATCTTTCCAAAATGTATCTTTCTCCTCCCCATCACATCCAACCTGTGGAGCATAACCACTGACTATGTTTAGCATCAGACCTTCTACTTCTACCTTCAGACACATCACCCTATCTGACACTCTCTTCACCTCTACTACATTCTTTGCCAACTCCTCCTTCAGGACCACCCCTACTCCATTTCTCTTTCTATCCACACCATGGTAAAACAGTTTGAACCCTGCTCCAATACTGCGAGCCTTGCTGCCCTTCCACTTGGTCTCTTGGACACATAAAACATCTACCTTTCTTCTCTGCATCATGTCAGCCAGCTCTCTACCTTTGCCTGTCATTGTCCCCACATTTAGAGTTGCAACCCTCAGTCCTACATTCTTCACTTTCCTCTTCTCCCTCTGTCTCCTGACACGTTTCCCTCCTCGTGGTCTTCGACGACTTAGCACTCATTAACGGTTCATTAAACTCACCTTTGTCACAAACGCAGACAGGCATCAATGATAAAAAAGAACGAGAAGGTCCTCGCTGCAGCTTGCAGCACGGACCAGTGTCAGTCCCGGAAGTGGTTATTGCAATCCGGAAATGAAGGGGGGCGCTAGTGGCGAAACACGCAACAACAAAATGAATGGAAATTAATATTTTAAAGGCACTAGTGGCGCTATTCTAAAAAAAAATTAATGGAAGTTAATATTTTAAAGGCGCTAGTGGTGCTATTACAATTTTTTTAATGGAAATTAATATTTTAAAGACAAATGTAACTAATTAATTAGATTTCCCCATTTACTCTGTAACTTTTGACATATATATATATACTATTTTGCCATATGTTAATACTTTTTTTAGTAGATTTTGTTGATATGCAACCTAATGCGAGTAACTTTACTGAATGAAGAACCTATTTTAACCCATAAATAAACATGACATGCAGATAAATGTTTGTTAGATTTCTTCTAACATTAGTTTGTTGACTTATATATTAAAAACCACTATAAAACTGTTAAGAATGTAAATAAATAAATAAATAAATAGAATAAATAAATAAATTATAGTGTAAGTGTAGTTTCACATGCCGTTATGTTGAACCGTAGCAGTTCTTGCCTTGTACGACTCATCAGCACTATGAGCAAAAGGGACAGCAATATAAATTTAACCTTACCCTGTATGAATTACGAATTTCAATTGTTTACAGCTGTTTATGTGTTCAACCTCATCTAGAAAAGCGTTTTTTTGATTTACTATGTGAAAAAAGTTTTAAGAAGTTGCTGACGTGCGTTTTCCACTGTGGGTCTCTCAACTTGCGCTTCTTTAAGTTTTTTTTTTAAATACTAGTGATCATGAAAACAACGCCCCCTAAGGTTTTTTAAATACTAGCGATCATGAAAATAGCGCCCCCTTCATTTCCGGAATGCAATAGCATCACTTCCGGGACCGACACCGGTCTGTGCTGCAGTCTGCAGCGAGGTGTACTTGAAAAGAACACGAACGGCCTTGCTCAGCTCTATATATCCCCAAGGACCCCTTAGCTGTCTAACAAGATGCCTGATGTAAAAATACTAATTAGCTGTCTAACAAGATGCCTGAACAAAAACAATGCAGAAATACTAGGGAATTTATAACAGCCGCCCCCAGAATAGCCTAGCTATTATGTAAAGCTTATGAAATTCCCTAAGATGAAATTGGAGTCCCTGTATTTGGTTTATCATCAGGTGGAATGGCTGGCAGCTGGACCATATGTGATACCGGCCGCAGGTAGGTCTTCTCTTCAATCCGAACCTCGGCTGACCGGATCCGACCGTCTGCATTCTCGATCACCTTGACAACCTCCCCGATGGGCCACTGTGCTCTCGGAAGCTTGGGATCAACGATCATGACGATCGTGCTCTGCGTGAGGTCATCAGTAGGCCGCCTCCACTTCTGCCGAACTTGTAAGGACGGAAGGTAATTCCGCAGGAACTGCACCCAGAAGTGGTCCACCATCATCTGACAGTGGCGCCAGCGTCTTCTTGTGACAGGGTCAGGAGCGTAAGACACTTGGGGTAAGGAGGCGTCCCGCCGCCCCATCAACAACATATTTGGCGTGATTGGATCAGGATCAGCTATGTCTGATGAAACATAGCCTAAGGGCTTGGCATTGAGAATGCCCTCAACCTCGATCAGAAGTGTGAGAAGGACGTCTTCGTGGAGGGACTGTGTGCCGGCAACTACCTGAAGAGCTTTCTTGACCGACTGTATCTCTCGCTCCCATGCCCCACCATAGTGAGTTGCTACTGATGGGTTGAACTGGAACTTGATCTGGTGTTTGGCAAGCTTCTCTTGTAGCTCTGGAACCATAGCTGCAAATGCCTCCTTTAGCTCTCTCTCGGCCCCTCTGAAATTAGTCCCTTGGTCTGAGAGCATCTCAGCAGGAGTTCCTCTTCGTGCTATGAACCTTCTCAGCGCCAAGAGGAAGGAATCTGCGTCAAGACCTGCCAGCAGGTCTAAATGGACACAGCGTGTTGTGAGGCACTTGAAGATCACTCCCCATCGCTTCTCCACTCGGCGTCCGATTTTGATGATATAAGGACCAAAGCAGTCCACTCCTGTGGAGTAGAATGGTGGCTTCAAGAATCTCAGACGCGTTGGAGGTAGGTCTGCCATCATAGGTACTGTAGGCTTCCCTCTCCATTTGGTGCACTCAGAACAGGTTCGTTGATATTTCTTTACTGCTTGTCTCCCCCGTAGAATCCAATATTGCCGCCTGAGCTCTGCAAAGATTCTGTCGGGACCCGGGTGGAGCAAACGAGCATCAATGTCTTTGATCAGGAGTCTGGTGACTGCATGGCTGGAGTCGAGCACAACTGGGTGGATGTCAGTAGGGCCAGAATCCATATGTCTAAGTCGGCCTCCAACTCTGATAAGGTCAGACTGAGTCCATCTCTGGAGCGAGTGAGCTCAGCTTGCTGCTAGGGGACACAGGCTTACCAGCCTTTAGGCACTTGACTTCTTCAGGAAAACTTTCTGCCTGGTTGGATTTCAACAGGTGTACTTCACTCTGAGGCAGACCGAGAGTAGGTGCAGGCAGGTTGGCAGCCGCCCCATGAAGTAACTGGTGTGTTGCTTCTACCAGGTCTGTCCAGCTGTTGAACTGTGCGGCATCAGGCAATGGATCTGGGGGATGTATTTGCGTAAGGCCACAGAATATGGTCTGTTTGAGCTCAGAGGGATCTGCTGCATTAGCATAGTCTGGAGTTGAAGGCCATTGGTGTGATGGCATGCGGAGGAAGGTTGGACCTTGGATCCATCGATTTGGCATGGCAAGCTCAGCCAGAGTTTTACCTCTTGTTAAGTCATCAGCAGGGTTGTTGGTAGTGTCCACATACTGCCACGTGTATGCGGCAGTCTGCTCCTGGATCTCTGAGACTCTCGTCCAAACAAAAACCTTGAACCTGCAAGATTCAGATGTCAGCCGGGTCAAGACTGTGGTGGAGTCAGTCCAAAGGTAAGTCTCTCTGATATTGAGAGTAAGCTCTCGATGGATGAGGGAGGACAGCTGCGCTCCTGTTAGCGTTGCACAGAACTCCAGACGTGGCATTGATTGTTGGCGCTTTGGGGCTACTCTCGACCTAGCCATGACGAAAGAGATGTGTACTGCATTGTTGACCGTGGCGAGATAGGCAACAGAGCCATATGTCTGTTCTGAGACATCACAGAAGACATGAAGGATGTACTCTGTACCCCCTGTAGCAGCTTCCAGTGGAGCATATATTCTGGGAATTGATACTCTTGCCATATCAGGAAGTTCTCTCTCCCAGCTTGACCATGCCTCAATGATATCTGGAGGGAGGTTGGGGTCATCCCAGTTCATCTTCTTTGCCCACAACTTTTGCACAATGACTTTGGCTCTCATCGTGTATGAGATGATGATCCCAAGTGGGTCATATTGCCATGAAAGCACCTTGTACACGTAGTGCATGGTGAGTGTTTGGCTCTCTGAAGGCTTGACTCTGAAGCCAAGTTGGTCAGTTGGACAATGCCACCGTAGGCCTAGTGCCGGCTCTTGTGGATCAGGGCTTTTTTCTGCCAGCCATTGCTCTGCACTCTCAGAGCAAGCAGTAGGAGGCAGATGGGTAATTACATCTGGAATGTTGCTTACCCATTGCCGAATCTCAAACCCACCTAAAGCGAGGAACTGCCTAAGCTTGTCGATGAGAACCTTTGCTGCCTCAGGTGTTGAGAGGCTCTGCAGGCAATTGTCCACATAAAAGCACTGTTCAATGGACTGCAGAATGTCTTCATTGCCTTTAACGTGGTCTTTAACATGTTTTTGAAGAGCAAATGTAGTACAGCAAGGGCTGTTGGTTGTCCCAAACGGAAGGACACACCACTGATAGACCTTGGGTTGCTGTTCCTGTTGCAGATTTCTCCAAACGAAACTCAGTAGTGGCTGGTCATCAGGCAGGAGACTAACCTGATGGAACATCGCTCGGATATTCCCACTGATGGCCATTGCATACTGGCAAAAACGCAGTAGAACACAGATGAGCGATGGACCAAGGGTTGGGCCTGCAAGGAGCTGTTCATTAAGTGAAAGGCCATTGTGAACAAAGGAGCAGTCCCATACAAGACGGGCCTTACCGTTATGGTGAACAAGGTGGTGATGTATGAACCATGACTCGTTGGATGCTTTTACCTTATCTTCACTGAGCTTGACAACACATCTTCCACTGATGAGCTTATGGATCTCTGCCTTGTATTGATTAGCTAGGATGGAGTCTTTCTGTAGTCGCCTCTCTGTGTTACGAAGCAGGGGCATGACTGCTTCAGGTGTGGACTTGAGTGGTGGTGCATCTTTAATGCGAAGTAGTGGTGTGATGTAGCGGAGTGTATCTAATAATAATAATAATGAATTCAATTTATAACGCACTTTTCATTAATGAAAATCTCAAAGTGCTACAAAGTGCAACAGAATTAAATGTCAATAAAACAAGTAAAACAAGTAAAATCAATAACAGTATCAACTAAGATCAAAAGTAGAATCATGAGGAGGTAGAGTATGCTCGGTTGAAAAGAAAGGTCTTCAAGCCGCTCTTAAAGTCAACCACAGACTGTGGGGCTCTCAGACAGTCAGGAAGAGAGTTCCACAGGCGGGGGGCAGCCACACTGAAAGCCCGGTCTCCCATGGTCCTTAATTTGGTTCTCGGAATGTGAAGGAGATTACTGTTCTGTGACCGCAGCGACCGGGTGGATGAGTATGGAATAAGAATATCCTTCAGATAATCTGGTGAAGCTCCATGTAAGCATTGATGTGTAATGAGAGCAGTTTTGTACTGAATTCTGTAGGCGACAGGAAGCCAATGAAGGTTATGGAGAATGGGCGTAATATGTTCAAATTTACGAACTCTCAACAAGATCCTCCAACTTTGACTCTCTCTGTGCGTGTTTCGAGAATGTTGATAGCTTCTTGGTCCAGCCGGGAGCGGACTGCTAGCTTCTCGTTTCGAAAGGGGAGGAAATCAAGCTGCCAGAGACGATCAACATGTTGGTAGAGGTCATCCTGTGCTGGAGTGAAGGACGTAAGATAACAGGAAGCAGCAGTAGAATCCATACTGTCTGGACCCTGAAGTGCCCAGCAGGAGTTCCTCTTCAGGGTCGGGCTGCCCTTTGGACCAAATCTCACTGGCTCTTTTGCTGTGATCAAGTGTGTGCAGTCAGCACCAATTAATAGCAACAGCTGCACTTTGTTGTTGTTGTAGATTGTCGGCACCTCCTTCCCCTCACTACAGGACTTACACAGCAACCGCCTCACTCGGAAAACCCTCTGCATGGCAGGTGATCCCACACATCCACTCCACAGCTGCTTCAGCCTGTTGCCTTCAGGGAGGAGACTGAGGAGTCTCCAGGCTCAAACCAGCAGACTAAATGACAGCTCTGTTCATCAGGCACTCAGGATGCTAAACTCTCTGCCTGCTCTACCCTCCCTTCCACTTGTACTGTCTTAATCACAAAAAACTTTCACACACCACCACACAACACAAAGACCTTGTGTCTGGAGGTGCTCTACAAAACTGTCTCTCAGGTGCTTGGGGAGCTTACTCAACCGTCTGTCGACGTGACCAGTTGACATTATTTCTGTACCATTTGGTCCCTCTAATGAAGTGAGCATTCCTACTAGCAGGTCAACACTGAGGGCAAAGATCTGGAAGCCTTTTGCGTCCCCAGATCTTACATCAGGGGCGTTTAGGGTAGTAGCAATCTCACTCTGTGCTAGCTGATGTGGTTGTCCATATTGCCTTTGTAGAGCCTCCATAGCAGCTGTGTAAGGTTAGGTATAATGTCTGCAAGACTGAGCAATCAGCTTGGCCTCATCCAAAACTAGATGCTCCATAAGTACACAGTATTTGTAATGCTCCGACAGCTCTGTATGGGGGCCAAACAGGTGGTCTAGTGCCATCTTAAGGTCAGTAAATTCTCTCTCACTATCACGAACCAGCTTGGGCAGTTCAGGTACAGGATCAGGCTGTTTCGGCAGCTGGAAACTGTATGTAGACTATGGCATGGTGTACTGTGGCAGGAAAGAACTGTATCCATGGGGAGCTGGCCCTACCATGATAGGCACTGGCTGGTAGACCATCTGTACTGCAGGAGGCTGAAGCTAGAGAACAGGTTGTGGAGATGGACCTGGCTGATAACCCGGCGGCTGCAGGATGGGCTGCGTAGTAATAGTGGGTGGGGGCTGGTGCACAGGAGGTGCAGTGATGACTTGTGTGTGCTGATACACAGGCTGTGCAGCATTAACCTGCGGGGGCTGATACAAAGGCTGTGTAGTGTTATCTTGTGTAAGTTGATACACAGGCTGTGTAGCATTAAGTTGTGTGGATTGATACACAGGTTGTGCAGCATTAACTTGCGTGGGCGATACACAGGCTGTATGGTGTTACCTTGTGTGGGCTGATACACAGGCTGTGGCACTGCCATAGGAGTGTAAAGGTTCTGGCACTGAAGCATAATATTGTTTGTTTGTGATGTGGGTTGCAGCACATGACGTGCTGTTGTTGGAGCCAGGGGTTGATGTGCTAGTGTTGACACAGCTGGATGTGGCTGGTATTCTGTATGGGCTGGACCTGTAGAACTGGGCTGGTATTGGATAGGCATCGGTGTAACTGGGCCACTATGTTGAGCATTTACAACTGTAGTCACAGGATTCATTATTTGATAGGCTGGTTGGTATAACGTAGATCTTGTGGGTTGTAACATGCTCATTGTAGTGAAGAGTGGTTGCTTGGGGTCAGTTCCAAACTGTGATGTAGATGTTAATTTAACTGGAAGAGACCAGGTTGTGCTGTTTGGCCGGAGACTTAACTTAAAAGGTATTGCTTGTTGGGATGCTGGAGAACTAGGTTCACTTGGGTAGTCATCTGTGATGGGATAACTTTGCAGGGTGCTTTCACTTAGGGCAGGAGATGGGTTCCTTTCACACCCCACTAGTGAGCCAGGCTGGGTATTAGCTTGTAGTACTGTTACATTGGCTTGCCTTATCAACTGCCGCCGCTGGGAAATGACACTGGGAGAGCCCGAGTGCTGAAAGTAGTTGGCCATCTTGAATAGCAGACATGGTCTGCAGGCTGAGTGACTGCAGCTGCTGTGCACTGGCACCTAGATTGTCATCCTGATGAGGGGCAGCATAAGACATTAGCGACTGAGGAAGGCTAACCTGGTAGTCCTGGAGGTAAGCTGGTAGCTGCCGTGGCCGTTCTATTGCTTTATTTGTGACCACTGATATTCTTGATGTGTCCATTTTGCTGATATGAGTGAAGTAATCCGGCTCGAAGGACCACTGTTTTGGAGAGTTAGGACTGTATGATATTTTTGTAGGAGATTAGCTGGAACACTTCATCCACACAGACACTCCGATCAGAGAGCAAGACCAGACACGGCGAGATAGTTTTCCTTTGGAGTTTAATTAATTATCCAGTTTGTTTACAGCATGGAGTTTCCATTTATGAGCTGTCTATTCTTCATAACTGATATTAACTGTCCTTTTTTCTGTCCGTCTGGTATCTGAAATAAAAGAAAAAGGCTAAATAAGAACATGCTAACATGTAGCTTAGCTTACCCTTAATATTACAATAAGGCAGAACCTTAAACATGAAAAAA
>JBBPBX010026579.1:15577-37985 GCA_038048925.1 Garcialebias charrua | reverse complement strand
TTTTTTTATTTCTTAGAACTTTTTAATAAGCCGCTAACCCGCCATCCGCGGACACACCGTCACCCGCGCGGGCAGCCACTGACACAGAGTGGACCTCATGCGGACACACCGTCACCCGTGCGGTTACAAACAGCAGACACGCGTACGCTCTACCAGTGTAAATCCCCTTAAAGATTTTCATGAAAAAGTGGCGTGAATATTACCAAACTATGGTACATTTAAAAGCCTGCTCTATTATTCATTCTGTTCTGATGTCAAAAATAAAATTGAGCAAAAGTCTTACCCGCAAAACCTCCACCCAACTGTGGAGGTGCGGGCCTTCTTCTGGTCGGTCCACTTTATAAATCCATTATGAATTCTTTAGATTTTGGGTAAATAATGAACATTAACGCCATCCTTCGAGGTATTGCTGCAGAACTAAGCAACACATCGTTTGTATTAGTTGTATTAATATTCCTAAATACTCTGGTAGTTTTCTGGTCAGAAATGAGGAAGTACGTTCATGCATGCTTGTTAGAACTCCGCCTGCATTAGAGGCGGATACTTCAGTGACGTCAATGCTCATATATGGAGAGGGGCAGATTTTTCCGGAGCTGCTGGTAAAATATGCTTAAAATCATGAAATAACGCATTTAGCGTTATTTCTCTACAATATATCAATAAACGCTTCCGCGACCTCTGCTTCACAGCTCACAGTTGTTGAAGGCGTCATAAGTGTCAGGTATCTGAGTAGATACAAAGACTCTTCACACACATGCTTCTACATTAATTTAACATGTGGAAACATCCGTGACCTTTACATAAAGCCCCCCCAACAAACTTTTGAATCCACCAAATTCAAAATGGCTGCCACAGCCAGCTGAACTAAGAAAAAGGGAAACTCTTGAAATGAGTCAGTTTTACAGACCACAGAGCTGAACTTTGGTGTGTTCGTAGCTGAGTCCTCCAAGCGCTGCACGTTGTGTGAGCTCTTTGCTTAAAACCTCAGCAATAAATCTTGAACTCTGTCCGGCTGTTAGCAAAATATTTCATGAACCACTATCAATCTGCAACTGATGAACCTTTGAAACCAGTCTAACTGAAGAAGATCACCACTGTTTTTAATCCAGTAGATTTTTCAGATACTTCCCACTTGAACACAACACACAGTGGACACAAGACCAAAAGAAGATTTAACAAAAACTTTATTTTTTATTTATTTTCTGTGGCTCCGGGCAAGGTCCTTGCAGCTGGCTCCCTTCTGTAGAAAAAAAAATGAAAGCATAGGAGCTCACCTTCAATTTAGCACATGTCACAAACAAAAATAAAGTATTTAAATTAAAGTTGGGTCTGGTGAGAAGGCCAAAATTAAAATAACGACACCATAAAGGGCCAACCCCGGGTAGGGCCGTCGAAGCCTCTAGTAGTGTCGGACTAATGTTTTTTAAATCCAAACTATGATTGAGGAATGAAAAATAGGACTACCAAACTCAACAGGCCAGAAAACCCACGTAAAAAAGTAGCGAACATCCAAGTCCAGCAACACCTAACAGGCCCTCCACGGCCAACCAAACAAACTACTGGTTTTCACCAGAGCTCACACGAGCATGCACCTGATCAACACACCACTCCCTCAGGAGTGACAACGAAATGGCAAGGGGTGGGCGGAGAACATACCTGCTCACAACAGACTACTCCAAACCTCTGGCTCCTTTCTCCAAACCTCCGCACCCTGCAGAGCTCTGCCCAGCATATTTATAGGCGGGCTCAACAGCACCGTCCAATAGAGTGGACTAATCAAGCCTGATTTATATCAGGCTTTAAAAAAGTGTTTTTACCGGTGCGGCCTGGGATAGCAGCCAACATAAACAAAACATACTGGGGCTAAAAATATAATGTGCCCTGGCACAAAACACAGAGCTCAAATCTCATGAGGTAGTAGCTTAGAGTCATTTGCACCACATGATCTGGCCATGCCTTGTGATACTGGGTAAAATGATCCGTTGGACCAGGTCAGGTAGGGGTCCTATCCTCCATGTAGAATAAAGAATCAAGGTGTTTTACTCAAGAGAATGATTTCAGTGGCCTGAAGTAGAAGAGCAGGGGCCTCATGTACAAAGACTTGCGTGGATTTCCTACTGAAAAGTGACGTACGGTCAAATCCAGAAAAGTGTGTACGCACAAAAAAATCCAGATGTATCAAACTGTGCGTACACCGGAATCCACGCACATTCCTTTTGTACATCACAACCAACGTGGAACTGAGCGCACGTGAGACACCTCCCCTGACACGCCTTCATTTACATATGTTAAACAGATGCAAATTACTTCCTGCATGTGTGAAGGACATGTTTGTTTGATCCCTGCGCGATCAGAAATCATTTCTAGATTCAGGAAAATAATGAATTTAATATAATATGAGTGAGGAAAAAATCCTAAGTAAGAATAGTAATAAAATGTGTTCATCACGCAAAGAACGAGTGATTGTGTGTCGGTATTTGTGTGTGCGCGCACCCTGCTTTGGTGCGCCAGCTCATCCATTCATTCTGAGTGAAAATATTAACTTTGCGCACGAGTTTATTACCATAATTACTGTAAACACAGAGGAACTTGGATGTTTGGTTGAACATAGATCTTTGTTTATTTAATAGATGACATGAAGAAACGGGTCTGTGCGTCTCAGTGGAGAGTTTTCATGACATGACGTGATGTTGGAGTCTCCAAACGCTGCGCGCAGCGCGCGCCACAGCCTTGTGCGCAATCTGTTTGTCTGTGAAGCTGTTACTCTCCAACAAGTTATATATGGTGTACTTTCACGTGTCATTTTGGAGAAATCTACAATAAACGCAGATTATGAATCACCTCCAGCTGCCGTGTGAGGGTGCGCGCGCGCTCCAAAGCGCGACCACTCAGCCTTTGGAATCATATAGATGAGACCATTCTATTGGACATGATCCGGCTTTGTGTGGACTGGAATGGCACAGTCCCGATCGACCTGCCAGCTCCCTCAACAAAGCTCCTGTGGAACAGTTTGATCGCTGCTGCTTCTCATGTGCACGCGTGATGCACCTGTGTTGCTCCAGAGCGCAGCAGTGCCAAACTGAAAAATGATTATTTCTGAAAACGGCTGATAAGCCATATCATAGATCAGAAAATTATATCTGTTTATAAATGAATGCTCTGCGTGTTACACTACGTATTTATTATATCCTCCAGTAAGGCTGAATGAATCCGTTCCTGTTAAATTTATTTTTGGCACAACTTTGCGCGTGCTTTATTTAACTGCGTCATGTGGATGTAATACTTGTTAATCGTGTGTTTGATGGGAATATTAATCATTTTCACATCATGAACAGTTAATAATAATAATAATAATAATAATAATAATAATAATGAATTCAATTTATAACGCACTTTTCATTAATGAAAATCTCAAAGTGCTACAAGGTGCAACAGAATTAAATGTCAATAAAACATTTAATAAACAATTAAAATCAACAACAGTATCAGCTATGATCAAAAGTAGAATCATGAGGAGTAGAGTATGCTCGGTTGAAAAGAAAGGTCTTCAAGCCGCTCTTAAAGTCAACCACAGACTGTGGGGCTTCAGTTTCTCTGAATCACCTGTAAGTGTCGCCAAAGGAACAAGAACCACAGAAACGTGCGTACGCGTGCTCTGGGGCTTGCGTGGAAATGTACCTGGATGCGCACATATTCACGTTCAGTTCAGTTTTGATACATACGGGGTTTTGCGTGGATAGTGACGCACGCAAGGTTTTTGTGCGCACGCACGGTTGATACATGAGGCCCCAGCTGAGAGCTTCACCCCTAAACATTCAGCCATAAATATGTGTCCTAGACTGTGGACCAGTTCTCCCACACTTACTGCTGACTGCTGTTATGACCCGTAAGGTCAAAACAAATAAGATGGACGCAGGACACAGAAAAAAGGTTTAAATCAAAAGTTTATTAAACTAAAAGTAAGGACTCAGTCGCAGGCGAGGTCGTCTCAGGTCCGGAGCCCGTCGTCCTTCTTCTGGCCCACGTCAGGAAAATAAAGAAACAAAGTAACAACTGAAAGTTGGATCAGATGAGCTGACCAAACTTAGTCCCACTTTACAGTGGTTCTGTCCTGTGGTGCTGACGGCGGCAAACTCCCGCCCCTGGTCATCTTTAAAAAGAAGACCATGCCGAAAGAGGACTTCAGCCTCAGAGTAGTGGTCTCCGTGAACCCGAAAGGATGGATGGACAAGGCGATGATGCTGCACTGGATCACCAAATGCTTCGTCCATTGTCCTGACGGGTTCTTCAGGACCAAGAAGGCTCTCCTGGTCATGGACAGCATGAGGGCCCACATAACTGATGCCATGCGGGCACAAATAAAGACTCTCAACACTGTGCCAACAATAATACCAGGGGGTCTGACAAAACTGCTCCAGCCGTTGGACATCAGTGTAAACCGTAGCTTCAAGGCCTCCCTTAGAAAGGTGTGGGAGGACTGGATGGTTTCGGGAGAGCACTCCTTCACTGCCACTGGGAGGACGCGGCACGCGACTTTCGCCCAGGCGGTGGAGTGGGTAGACAAGGCCTGGGCTTCAGTCACAACAAAGACCATCCAGGCAGGATTTAAGAAGGCCCGCATCCTCCCACATCCTGCTGGTGCTGATGCTGAGGAGAGCAGTGATGAGGAGGAGGAGGAGGGACAGGGACCTCTGACCAGTGGCAGGCTGCCTCCGACACTTGCTGAACTGTTTCAGAGTGATACTGAGGACGAGGAGTTTCTGGGGTTTGAGTAAGGGGAATTTTTTTTGTAAATTTAGTAAATAAAAACCACAAAAAAATATCTGTTTCTGTCATCTTTATGTGCGGGTGTACCTGTAGTAATTTTAAAGCTGCTTTATTTACGGTATGTGGGTGTACCGGTAACTGCCAAAGTGCATTTCTGAACAAAAATTAAACTGAGACACACTCTTAGAATAATGTCAGCTAACAAATATATTTTTAGGCGTTTCTGTAGTTAAATTTTAATGATGTTGGTGTTATTTACGTTCTAAAATAAGCTGATTTGTAATAATTTATTAACAAAAATTAAACTGAGACACACTCTTAAAAAAAGTCAGCCAACAAATATTTTTTAGGCGTTTCTTAGTTAAATTTTTATGAAAGTCAGCCTGCGCTGAACAGCGGAAATGCTGTGTACGGGTGCACGCTTGGTGTTATTTACGTTCTAAAATAAGCTGATTTGTAATAATTTATTAAGGACCGTGTAAAGTAAAATTAAATGTGTGTTTTGAGTTTGTCACACGGCATAAATATGTGTTATAAATCACCCATATAAATCTGACTGATTAAAAACATTGTTTACCTTATAAAATTAAGTCTCAAAAATAATGAAAAAACATAATTGTGCCCTGGTCTGAAACGCTGGGGGCGTGTCAGCGCGTGGGCGTGGTTTCAGCGCAGTACTGCGCCGTGTCCTGCCCCCTGAAGATGTTCGTGAAGGCTGGAGTTCTCCAGCCCTACTCATTTGAACGTCCAGAGCCAGACTCAGACTCTGAGTCAGACAGTGACCACTGTGACGGTCGGCATCGTTCTTCACAGCCTGAGCTGTGTGTGGAGAGGCAGACAGGTGCAGCAGAGAGGCAGACAGGTGCAGCAGAGAGGCAGACAGGTGCAGCAGAGATCCACCTGCTCTGTTTTTATCTGAGTTCTGGCTGTAACAGCAGCTCCTTTTTCCAACAGTTACGCTGTTTTTAGTGCACAAACAACTCTGGTTTTGTTTTTAAAGTTGAGGACACAACTATAATTCATAACTCCGCTGTTATGTGTTTAATAATAAGCGCTATTTTAGAAGATGAGCGGACTCGCTGCACCCGGTCCGACCCGGTCACATCGCATGCGGGGTCTGTGTTGGTGATTAAAATATAGAGTAATCACGTTGATAACTAAGTATGCAATGGACCTGTCGCATTTTCTTAGCAAAAAAGGAGCTATAGCTATTGCTATCTGATGCTATCTGCGATTCGCGAGTGAACGGCTCCACCGAGGCGAAGAAGTAATTTATACGGCTGGAGCTGCAGGGGGTGGGGCTATACTTAAGAAGACCGCGTGACGAAACGCGGTCACATTTAAAACACGCCTAAAAAATCCTGAAACAGAAATATGTTTATACACAGTTTGATCTATAACTCCCAAATTAATTTATCTACAATTTTGAGACTTTTTACTCATTTACAACATTACAATTATGACATTTATAATGTTTATTGAAGAAAATATTGAAATTTACTTTACACGGTTTTTAACAAAAATTAAACTGACACACTCTTAAAGGGGACCACATATAGGTCTTTAAAAATTTTATGTTATGTCTGTGTGCTATCTTGACAATATTAATTCATTTTAATACACAAAATAATTCTTAGATAATCAATTATACCCTTTTTAATTCTGCCATTTTTAACTTTCGTTTTGAACGACCGGTTTCTGATACTGAGTTCTGAAGTCCACGCCCTTCAACGATCTGTTTACGCCCTCTGTAACAGCCAGTATCTGTAATGTGTTGTTGTTTTAAAATTAGCTCTTTTTTTATTACTCATTTGACTTACTGTTAGTGCTAGCTTAAGATAACTTACCGAAACCCGTCTGAGCGCGCCGCCATGAGCTGCTCCTTTTAGCATGAGACCACCCGAATCCGAAGTTAATGTTAGCTTGTTCCTCTTCCGGTGTGACGTTCGCCAGCTCCGCTCGTTGCACGCGGAGATTTTGGGAGTTATCGCTGTTCCAGTCAAGACCAGTGATGGCATAGTTACATTGAAAAAGTAACTTAGTTAAGTTACTGATTAGTCCTTGGGAAAAGTAACTTAGTTAAGTTACTGATTACTTGATTTGGAAAGTAACTAAGTTAGATTACTAAGTTACTTTATTAGTTACTTTCAGCAGCCGCTGACAAGAACCCTCTGTCACAATACATAAAAAATTTAAATGTTTTAATAAAATAATTACTAATAAATATTCAAAAAACAAAATACAGTAGTCTTTCTTGACTTCACTAAACAAATAATATTTTTACAAAAAAGACTTATAAAATGTTTATTTTGAAAATGTGTCAAGTAAACAATACGTTTGTATGAAAATAAATAAAAGCATGAGCCACTGGCCAAAAGGATGGTCCAGCACAGAAGATCAACATCATCAGGTCAGGACTCTGTGGTCTACACTCATCTCCAGGTCAGAGGTCACTCTTTCAGGGATGAAGATGTTCACATCCTTGATAGAGAGGAACGATGGTTTGAGAGAGGAGTAAAGGAGGCTGTCATGGTCTGTCTGTTTATGTTTAATCCAGCCCTGTGTCTCCTAGTTGTCTGGTTTCTGTGTTCTGTCTGTTTGAGCTTAATTCTGTTTTCTGTTTTGTTCAGTCTTTTGTGCTTAATCTAGTCTTCATGTTTGTTTACTTCAGCTTCCTGTGTTCTGTCTGTTTGTGCTTAATTCAGCTTTCTGTTTTGTTTCAGTCTTTGTGTTTAATATAGTCTTCATGTTTTAATTCAGCTTATTGTGTTCTGTCTGCTTGTGTTTAGTTCAGCTCTGTGTTTCTGCCCCTGTCTCACCTGTGTCTAGTTGTAATCATCACAGCTGGATGTCATGTGTAATCAGTGTGTCTGTGTATAAATTCAGCTCCTCTCAGTCTTGTCATTGTCTCGGGTTTGTCCTCCCAAGGTGTTGTGTTCTGCTCTCCCTCCGTGTTTCCCTGAGTGTTTAGTAAGTACCTCTTCAGTTTAGTTTAGTTTAATCCAGTTTAGTTTAATCCAGTTTAGTTTAATCCAGTTTAGTTTAATCCAGTTTAGTTTAGTTTAATAGTTTTTGCTGCCCTGCCAGCCTTTGTTTTGTTTTATTTTTTATTGTAAGTAAACACTTTAAAATTTTCCCTTAGTGTTCATCCATCCTTCTCCTGCATTTGGGTTCTACACTTCCTTCGTGCCAGCAGAACCTAACAGAGGCCATCTTTGTGAAAAGAAACCGTCCATCATTAAACAGATGGTGGAGGCCTCCGGGTTCAACTGTCCCCCTCTTACAATGCTGTTATTGCTAGTATCACTCAGCCCTCTGTGAATAGCAAACAACCATCAGGGTGCTGCTAACTATCCATTGTTAGGCTGATGGTCCGTGAGCAGCTGGTTTCAGCTGTCAGCAGCAAACTGGTTCATCCACTGTGAGAGGGTGCTACAGTATTTATAAGATTGAGATGAATACAGCATCTCAGACTGAGGAAGTCTTTTGGACAAAAGATAAAACGTTTCTACAATTTTTTTTGTTCTGTTTTGTTTTTTGAATGTCCAGAGGACCAGACTTAGCATTTTTAGATTTTTCTACCTGGATTATTGAGCATGCATCAGGGTCATCATCACACGCTTCTTAGCTGCAGGTGGATGTCCCTCAAGAGGAAAAAGACAGCTGCTTCCTCTGTCTCAGACTGGAAATAACACAAACAGGTAAAAAAATAAAAATAGTTAATAAGATTATCATTTTAAATTAAAAAGGTTAATTATTAATAAAAGAACAATACCTCTTCTTGTGGTTGGATCTCTCGGTCATCATCAGGGCAGGGATTTATTCAGCTCCAGGACTTGTTGACATCAGTTTTTTCATAAAGTGATTAACTTTTTGGCTGGTGTTGACATGATGATGGACGTGATGGAAGACGTTTTAGAGACGCTCAGTTAATTTAAAGCCTGCACAGCAACAACAACATTTCAGACGTAGATCCAGAGCTGTAAAATGTCCTACAGTTTGTGTTATTGACTGATCTGACCTACCTGAAGGCTGTTTTAATGCTGCTGCTGCTCTGTTAGCAGTGTTTACAAGCTGCTCCTCGTTCACGTTCGGATCACGTCGTTAAGTCCGTTCAAGTTAGACGTGTTGTCTGCTGCAGATCCAGTCTCCGTGAAACAAAGTCCACACACCGTTTTGGATGTGCGCTCGTGTTTTTAACAAGTCACAACGTTCCCAAACAAACAGGAGACCGCAGCGAGATGCTAAACCTAGCTTAATGCTAACGTGTGCTACAAGTCAAGACACCGGGCGGTCGCATAGACTGACGTCACTCCTGTCTTTTTTTTATCGCTCCCCCCGAGACGCATTGGCGAAATAAAATTAAATTATTTACAGTACTACAGAAAATGACAAATAACTAAGTAACGCACAATAATTTGGAGAAAGTAACTTTAATCTGATTACTGCAGTTTGAAAAGCAACGCGTTAGATTACTAGTTACTGAAAAAAGTGGTCCGACCAGAGTAACGCGTTACTTTGTAACGCGTTACTGACATCACTGGTCAAGACAACACAAAGTTCACCAAGTGTCTCCCGTATATTAATCCGTAAGGAGAAGGTCCTCGCTGCTGCGAGGCTGTACAGTTGAAGCTCCGCTCCATCGCGCCAGAAGAGGGTCCCGTTACCGCCGGTCCCTACGCCGGGGGTCCGCTCGTTTAATTTTTACCGGATGCGCGTTGGGAGCGATCGCAAATACACTAAAAATTGAACTAAAACATAAAAATAACAATTATACTTTATTTATAAAGCCATTTAAAAAAAACACAGCTGCAACAAAGTGCTGTACACATGAAATTAAGAACATATAAACAAAAGATGAGATGAAATCATGAAAAACAACAGTCATGTGTTTAATACAGAAGTGGGTTGAGCCTAACCAGGGGTTGCTAGGTGAGGGGCTGGACTCAGGTTGGGGTGGGTTGTGGCTGCGGTTTGTGACGTCACAAACCGCAGGAAGTGAGGAACGAACCGTTTTTATCACAGACAAATAAATCTACTTAGAGTAAATAAACCACTGGGTGCATTTCTTTGGCCTTAGGACTGTTTTTTTTATGAAGTAAATACCCAAAGTTGAGTAAAAAAAACATTAAAAAGTGAATTTTGCATGTGTGGTCCCTTTTAAAAAAAGTCAGCCAACAAATATATTTTTTAGGTGTTTATCCTGCTAAAATTAAAATACCGGTACATGCAGGTCTGTTCGCTGCTACTGCATGTCTGGTGCTGCGCGTGCACGTTTTGTTTCATCAGACGTAGCGAAACAAATGTTTAAATCCAGCTCATTTCACAATTACGTTCATTTATTAAGGAAAAGTTCAGCTCAGACACATATTTGCTATAATTTTTATCAAACAAATAATTGCTTTTAAGTGTTAATCTTCTTAAAGCCTTGCTGTTTGCTCCTGTGGCAGACATTTGCAGCAGAGCTAAACACTCGGTCCACATTTCCGGGTTGACTCAGAGGTGACGCATCACGTCAGCGGTAGATGACACGTTACGTCGGTGGTGACGTAGTTGCGACCTATTTATGGATTTTTCCAATTTATTGGTAATAATTGGACAATGCGACCTATACTCAAGTGCGACATATAGTCCGGAAATACGGTAAGCCTGATTAGAGAGGTGTTGAGTAAAAAAGGTGCTTTTTCAGCAGGCTGCAGCCAACATGCACACTCACCCTCTCAAGGTGCACCCTGGAGTACATAACACTGCAGACCAGTTCTCCCACACTACTTACTGCTCACATTAGTGGAGTGTTCTGGTGCTGGTGCATCTCATCTTTCTTAACTCATCTACTTCAGAGCGACTGGAGGTTCTGTCACATCACAAGTTTGTTTCAGAAACACTCGCTCTGGTCATTGTTTGTATTCGCACAAATCGGTCGAAGGTCACGAGGCGTGTGACACGTTACAAACGTCCCAGTGGTCGTTCTGGTTTTTGGAGATGGGCGTCTGTCAGTACTTTTTGTGTCTTGTCTTTGTCTTTTTCTTGCTTTATTTCCTTTCCTGGTCTGTTCCTGGTGTGTCTCCCTCTTGTGGTCTGTCCAAGTTATTACACCTTCATCAAGTCCCAGTTTCCTTGAGCTGTTCTTCTTCCCAGTTCCAATAATTCTCAGTCGGGTCATCTGGACAGTTTATTTTTTATAGAAACGGCTGGAGGGTGAAACGCTTCTATAAAAAAGAAACTGTCCAGATGACCAGACTGAGAATTATTGGATTTGGCACCTGGATGATTGAGCATGAACTTTCTTTCCTCCCATATGTTTGTCATCGTCTCGTCACTGTTGGTGTATTTTTGTCTGTGTTGTCTGGTATCTGGGCTTTCCTCATGAAGATTTCTGGCTCATGTTCCTTGTCTTGCACGTTCCTGGTTGTTTGCACCTCCATACCCTCATGATATTTTTGTAAGTTTTTGCCGCCACGTCGGCCATTTTTGTTTATTCTTTCAATAAATACCCTAATTCAGTCTTACCTGAGTTGTCTGAGTTTTGGGTTCAAACCACCACCGGATCCTCACACTGTCTTGGAGAATCATGTGATGTTTTTTTTTCTCCTCCCGTCTGTGCCAGTCTCCGTCAGCTGGACACCGAGTTCATGAGGCGCCTGAGTCACTCGGTCAACATCATCCCCGTTATCGCAAAGTCCGACACAATGACCATGGAGGAGAGGCAAGAGTTCAAACAGAGGGTGAGTTACTGGGCTCATTGTTAAAGGGCCAGTTCGGATATTTGAAAGAGTTGTATGGAAACGTTAAGAGCAATGAACATCTTACCTGCTGTACTTGGCTCTTTGAACAACCTCAGTTTATAGTGTTAACAATGTGACAAGCTAACAACTAGTGTGAATGCAGCCAAGACCAAATGTTGTCATCATAAAACAGCTTCCAACACCTTGTAGCTGTTCAAATGAGTGCCGGTTTATAAACCTTTACACAATAAATGATAATTTACGTGGACTCTGTGTATTATAAGTGCAAACAGTGGCAGCAGCAGCAGCTAGCTGTAGCCCTTCCAGTGCATCCTTGGCCACTTCTTGCACAAATAGACTTGTAGACAACGTGTTGACACATTTCTGCTGTTGTACATTAACAGCACTGTAATGTTTTTAACTCTTAGACTAACATTCATTTCACAATTTTCATGGTGTTTTATAAAAATGCTGCTTTTGTAAACCATTATTAACATTCTCTGTTCCGCTCTCGACGAAGACGGTCGCTTTCACCAGCTCCTCCCTCCTTCCTACCTTTTTGCTCTCTTGTCCTGTGAAGCTACTCAGAGCCTCTCTTTACACATCTTCAGAATCAAAATTGATTATGGATCTGATCAGCTGGTCTCAACGCAATTGATAAATTTTTACAAGAAGACAGGATGAAGGAGAGCCCTCTTTGGATCTGGCTGGTTGAATTTGCCATTGAGTGTTCGAGCAGAACTGAAGGCAGACGTGTCAGTAGAGTCCGCCTGCCCACAACAATTGTTTCTCTGAATTTGTTCTCCCTGCTGGCCTTGGACAAGCCAACTTATCTCAAATTGCTCCTGGAGGATAAGTAAACTAGGAATCTCTGCCCCCCCCACCCTCCTGAGGACATCTGTGGCCTTATCAGAACCATGATGCTGATAGACATCTTATCAGAACTTTGGAACTTCCTGGAGTGTCCATGGACAACTCACCGTCTTTGTCGACCTACGTATAAATGTATTCTGATTTCACTGTATGTTGCTGGTCAAGTTGTGTTTATTTGTCATATTAAAGGTTAACACAGGGTTAACAGTACAATGAAATGTTGAGGATGAGAAGAACCCATTTGACTCGCTAAAATAAGCAAAGAACAAGCAAACAAGAAACATAAAGCATGAAAGGATACACAAGTAAAGTACCAAAAAGTCAAAAGTAAGTAAAATAATTTGTAGATCTTAAAAAGAAAATGGTAATTAACAAACAACATGGTAGAATTTTTAACAGTATAAGCAGGATGAATTGTAAGTGCAGTATTTCAAGGTATTGATATAAGCCAAAATGTACATTTTATATGCACACACACACACGCACGCACGCACGCACGCACGCACACACACACACACACACACACATATATATATATATTTTTATATATATATATATATATATATATATATATATATATATATATATATACCCCTCCCTGGGCTGCCACCTTACCGTGGTGGAGGGGTTTGAGTGTCCCAATGATCCTAGGAGCTATGCTGTCAGGGGCTTTATGCCCCTAGTAGGGTCACCCAAGGCAGACAGGTCCTAGGTGAGGGACGAGACAAAGCGCAGCCCACAAGACCCCTTATGATGAGTAATATAAATGGAAACAATGTTCCCTCGCCCGGACGCGGGTCACCGGGGCCCCACTCTGGAGCCAGGCCCGGAGGAGGGGCACGTTGGCGAGCGCCTGGTGGCCGGGCTTTCACCCATGGAGCTCGGCCGGGCACAGCCCGAAGAGGAGACGTGGGTCCCCCTTCCCATAGGCTCACCACCTGTGGGAGGGGCCAAAGGGGTCGGGTGCATTGTGGAATGGGTGGTGGCCGAGGGCGGGGACCCTGGCGGTCTGATCCTCGGCTACAGAAGCTGGCCATTGGGACATGGAATGTCACCTCTCTGGTGGGGAAGGAGCCTGAGCTAGTGTGTGAGGTTGAGAGGTTCCGGCTAGAAATAGTCGGACTCACCTCAACGCATGGCTCTGGCTCTGGAACCAGTTTCCTTGAGAGGGGTTGGACACTCTTCCACTCTGGAGTTGCCCCTGGTGAGAGGCGCCGAGCAGGAGTGGGCATACTTGTTGCCCCCCATCTCGGTGCCTGTACGTTGGGGTTCACCCCGGTGAACGAGAGGGTAGCCTCCCTTCGCCTACGTGTGGGGGGACGGGCTCTGACTGTTGTTTGTGCCTATGCGCCGAACGGCAGCGCAGATTACCCACCCTTTTTGGAGTCCTTGGAGGGGGTATTGGAGGGTGCGCCTCCTGGGGACTCCCTTGTTCTGCTGGGGGACTTCAACGCTCACGTGGGCAATGACAGTGAGACCTGGAGGGGTGTGGTTGGGAGGAACGGCCCCCCTGATCTGAACCCGAGTGGTGTTCTGTTGTTGGACTTCTGTGCTCGTCATGGATTGTCCATAACGAACACCATGTTCAGGCATAAGGGTGTCCATATGTGCTCTTGGCACCAGGACACCCTAGGTCGTAGTTCAATGATCGACTTTGTTGTCGTCTCATCTGATCTGCGGCCGCATGTCCTGGACACTCGGGTGAAGAGAGGGGCGGAGCTGTCAACTGACCACTACCTGGTGGTGAGTTGGCTCCGATGGTGGGGGAGGATGCCGGTCAGACCTGGCAGACCCAAACGTATTGTGAGGGTCTGCTGGGAACGTCTGGCAGAGTCTCCCGTAAGACGGAGCTTTAACTCCCACCTCCGGGAGAGCTTTGAACACGTTCCGAGGGAGGCGGGGGACATTGAGCCCGAGTGGGCCATGTTTCGCGCCTCTATTGTCGAGGCAGCTTATCGGAGTTGTGGCCGCAAGGTTGTTGGTGCCTGTCGTGGTGGCAACCCTCGAACCCGGTGGTGGACACCGGCGGTGAGGGATGCTGTCAAGCTGAAGAAGGAGTCCTATTGGGCCTTTTTGGCCTGTGGGACCCCGGAAGCAGCAGATAGGTACCGGCAGTCCAAGCGGCATGCGGCTCGGGTGGTTGCTGAGGCAAAAACTCGGGCGTGGGAGGAGTTCGGAGAGGCCATGGAGAATGACTTCCGTACGGCTTCGAGGCGATTCTGGTCCACCATCCGGCGTCTCAGGGGGGGAAAGCGGTACGCGACCAACACCATTTATGGTGGGGATGGCGTGCTGTTGACCTCAACTCGGGATGTTGTGAGTCGGTGGGCGGAATACTTCGAAGACCTCCTCAATCCTACTGGCACGTCTTCCACTGAGGAAGCGGAGCCTGGGGACTTTGGATCGGGCTCTCCAATCTCTGGTGCGGAGGTCGCCGAGGTGGTTAAAAAGCTCCGCGGTGGCAAGGCTCCGGGGGTGGATGAGATTCGTCCTGAGTTCCTTAGGGCTCTGGATGTTGTGGGGTTGTGTTGGCTTACGCGACTCTGCAATATCGCGTGGACATCGGGGGCAGTTCCCTTGGATTGGCAGACTGGGGTGGTGGTTCCCCTATTCAAAAAGGGGGACCGTAGGGTGTGTTCCAACTATAGAGGGATCACACTCTTAAGCCTCCCTGGTAAGGTCTATTCAGGGGTTCTGGAGAGGAGGGTCCGTCGGATAGTCGAACCTCGGATTCAGGAGGAGCAGTGTGGTTTTCGTCCTGGTCGTGGAACACTAGACCAGCTCTACACCCTCAACAGGGTCCTGGAGGGTGCGTGGGAGTTTGCCCAACCAGTTTACATGTGCTTTGTAGACTTGGAAAAGGCATTCGACCGCGTCCCTCGGGGGGTTCTGTGGCGGGTACTCCGGGAGTATGGGGTACCAGGCCCATTGATATGGGCTGTTAGGTCCCTGTACGACCGGTGTCAGAGCTTGGTCCGCATTGCCGGCAGTAAGTCAGGCTCGTTTCCGGTGAGAGTTGGACTCCGCCAAGGTTGCCCTTTGTCACCGATTCTGTTTATAACTTTTATGGACAGAATTTCTAGGCGCAGCCAAGGTGTTGAGAGGATCCGTTTTGGTGGCCTTAGAATCGCTTCTCTGTTTTTTGCAGATGATGTGGTCCTATTGGCTTCATCAGCTCGTGATCTACAGCTTTCACTGGAGCGGTTTGCAGCTGAATGCGATGCGGCCGGGATGAGGATCAGTTCCTCCAAATCCGAGGCCATGGTCTTGAGCCGGAAAAGGGTAGCGTGCCCTCTCCGGGTCGGGGAGGAGGTCCTGCCCCAAGTGGAGGAGTTTAAGTATCTCGGGATCTTGTTCACGAATGAGGGAAAACTGGAGCGTGAGATCGATAGGCGGATAGGTGCAGCGTCCGCAGTGAAGCGGGCGCTGTACCGGTCTGTCGTGGTGAAGAGAGAGCTGAGTCAAAAGGCAAAGCTCTCAATTTACCGATCGATCTACGTTCCCACCCTCATCTATGGTCATGAGCTTTGGGTTATGACCGAAAGAACAAGATCTCGGATACAAGCGGCTGAAATGAGTTTTCTCCGCAGGGTGGCTGGACTCTCCCTTAGAGATAGGGTGAGAAGCTCAGTCATCCGGGAGGGACTCGGAGTAGAGCCGCTGCTTCTCCACATCGAGAGGAGCCAGTTGAGGTGGCTCGGGCATCTGGTTAGGATGCCTCCTGGACGCCTCCCTGGTGAGGTGTTCCGGGCATGTCCCACCGGGAGGAGACCCAGAGGAAGACCCAGGATACGCTGGAGGGACTATGTTTCTCGGCTGGCCTGGGAACGCCTTGGGATTCCCCCAGAGGAGCTGCTCCAAGTGGCTGGGGAGAGGGAAGTCTGGGCCTCCCTACTTAGGCTGCTACCCCCGCGACCCGACCCCGGATAAGCGGAAGAAAATGGATGGATGGATGGATATATATATATATATATATATATATATATATATATATATATATATATATATATATATATATATATATATATATATATATATATATATATATATATATATATCCAGTACGGATCGGGAGTAACACATCTAGCACCATCACATTGAACACAGGGGCCCCACAAGGATGTGTGCTGAGCCCCCTTCTATTCACCCTGCTAACACATGACTGCACACCATCGTACAGCTCCAACCACTTCATCAAGTTTGCGGATGACACAACAGTGGTAGGTCTCATCAGCAACAACGATGAGACGGACTACAGGAACGAGGTGAGCCGCCTGGCCTTGTGGTGCGGACACAACAATCTCACTCTCAACGTGGAGAAGACAAAGGAGATTATTGTGGACTTCAGGAAGAGGGATGCCCAACATCCTCCTCTGACCATCAACAGCACCGCAGTGGAGAGAGTGGACAGCACCAAGTTCCTGGGAGTGCACGTCTCAAAGGACCTGTCCTGGAGCAGGAACACTGCAGCACTGGCAAAGAAGGCTCACCAGCGTCTCTACTTTCTCCGCAAGCTGAAAAGGGCTGGAGCTTCAACCCCCATCATGAGCACCTTCTACAGAGGTGCCATAGAAAGTGTCCTGACCAGCTGCATCACTGTGTGGTTTGGTGCATGTACTGCATCCTGCCGCAAGAGCCTCCAGCGCATTGTGAGAGCAGCTGAGAAGATCGTGGGCACCTCCTTGCCCTCACTGCAGGACTTACACAGCAAACGCCTCACTCGGAAAGCCCACCGCATGGCAGGTGATCCCACACACCCACTACACAGCTGCTTCAGACTGCTGCCATCAGGGAGGAGACTGAGGAGTCTCCAGGCTCGAACCAGCAGACTGAGAGACAGCTCTGTTCATCAGGCAGTCAGAATGCTAAACACTCTGCCTGCTCTGCCTCCCCTCCCATTTGAACTGCCTTAACACTAAAACTTTCTCACATATTATCACTCAACACAAAGTTTTTAACACTAGACTCTGTGTCACCAAACGGGTTTTCACTAAACTCTCGGTCATGTGCTCATACAGTTTGCACTACTTCTCATACTTGCACTAATGTCTGTATTACATCACTGCCTATAATCATAATACTGTTTACATTCTCTGTTTACATTTATTAATACTGTTTACTTTTATTACTACTGCTTACATGTAATTACTACTGTTTACATTTATTTACACTACTCTAATATCTACACCACTGCTGGTACATATACAGTGTGCTCTGAACGGTCTTATTTAGGGATGCCCAATGTGCCTTACTGCATATGCCACTTTTTGCCTCTACAACAACATCAACTACTACCTCATACATATACTGTGTACATTGACTCATACGCTGCTTTGCCACTTTGCAAATGTCAATGCTAGAAACCTTTAGTTTATTTTAGTTATACTTTTTATACTCTTTTTTTATACCACTATGCAAAAAAACTCAGGACAGTGTTAGTTTTACTATTTTATGCTTATGTCTATTATTATATGTTTCAGTGTTTCAATGTTTAGATGTTTACTGTTGCACCGAGGGACTGAGAGAAACGCAATTTCGGTCCTGTGTATGTCCTGCACTGTACATATTGCAGATCTGACAATAAAGTTGACTTTGACTTTGACTTTGAACTTGTTTTCTGTCTGTGTTTTCTGTTTTTATTGCAGGTCATGACCCTGCTTTAACTTCACATGTTCATGTTTGTGTCTCTTTCAACAGACAATACCTGCTACACCTGACCTCATGGGCAGACCTGTGTCCTCTGCTCTCTCCTCACCATCCTCCTGCAGCTCCTATCCATCATCACCTGTGCGTCAACACCTTGTGCCTAACAATGAGTTGAACTCTTGTTCTGTCTGTGTTTTCTGTTTTTATTGCAGGTCATGACCCTGCTTTAACTTCACATGTTCATGTTTGTGTCTCTTTCAACAGACAACACCTGTTACGCCTGACCTCATGGGCAGAACTGTGTCCTATGATCTTTGCTCACCATCCTACTACCTCCTGCAGCTCCTCTCCATCCATCACATGTACATCAAAACCTTGTGCCTAACCCTGTCATGTATCCATATCAATGACTACTGCCAAAACAGGAAAACACACCTGACCTGATGGACAGACCTGCTCTCATCAAGACCACACACCTGACCTGAACTCACATCTGGACTCCCATGTACCCATCATTCATGGTTGAATCATTGCTCAATGGCTAAGCAGTTCCATCTGATCCATGTTTGAACATGAGAACCATCTAATAAGCCTGTCTACCTCAACTTCAATCAAAGTAAAGGGATTTTCTATGCTTTTTTTGTGTTGCTTCTAGCTTTTTAAAGTTCCTGGACTGTACACTAAGGCACTGGTTTTTCATACATGATGGTTGCAACATCTGGTTAGGCATCTGGTTAGGATGCCTCCTGGACGCCTCCCTGGTGAGGTGTTCCGGGCATGTCCCACCGGGAGGAGACCCAGAGGAAGACCTAGGACATGCTTGAGGGACTATGTTTCTCGGCTGGCCTGGGAACGCCTTGGGATTCCCCCAGAGGAGCTGCTCCAAGTGGCTGGGGAGAGGGAAGTCTGGGCCTCCCTATTTAGGTTGCTACCCCCGCGACCCGACCCCGGATAAGCGGAAGAAAATGGATGGATGGATGCAACATGTTTCTGATGGATGTCAATTGCTCCTGATGATGTGATTTGATAATGATAGTTGAAAACTGTTTCTGATGGATATCAATTGCTCCTGATGGTTGAGAACTTTTTATGATGGATGTGCTTTGCTAATGATGGTTGAGAACTGTTTCTGAAACAACACTGAAGTTGTTTATATGTGAACACATGTTGGATCACCAGATTTCTCGCTCCATGTTTTAAAAGGAGGATTAGCTGAAAGTATTTTGTTAGATCACCAGATTTCACGCTCCATGTTTTAAAAAGGAGGATTATCTGAATGTATTTATGTCGGATCACCAGATTACTCGCCCCTTGTTTTTGAAAGAGGGTTAGTTTTACTAGAACTTCATACTGAATATGTGACCCATCACATCATCAAACAGGGGTTAAAGTCAAATTTGGTCAAAATGACCTACAAGCAAACATATATATTACTGACTTTTAGAAATACATTTTCTTACTTAGATCATCCTGACAAATTCATCGTGTTGTCTTAATAATCAGGAAAATGGTTTGATATTTGGTGTGAAGATTTTATTTCAGATATTTAATTTAAACCATTTGATAAGTTATTCATTCATCTTATTTACTATCTAAATTTACGCAAACCACTTTGAAAAATAAACCTATTTGATGTGATGGGTCACAAATTTATTATTCAGCTTCTTTTGTTGGATTTGATTTAAGAATTGTGGACATTTTTAATAAAACTTGAAAGATTTCATTTGTGCAATGGAGATTTATTTAGCCAACTTAAATTTCTCATTACAATGAGAGTATTGTACAGGTACTTGTATTTGAAAGCTAGAAATCATGGCAAAACACATATTTAATTTGATTTATGTTCAAGCTGGACTTTTAAGTTTAAAGAAAGGGACAATGTAGTTTGGAATAGTTCACATTTTTGGTTTGGAAAAAATAAACATTTGAGTTTTCTTTCTTATAACACAAGTGTACTTTTGTTTGTTTGCAATTGTTCTCTCTGGGAGGTTAAAAACATTGTTCAGTAGATGAATAAATAACTTTGAATCTATTTTGATTGTTCATAATTTGCACTAAATGTATGAATCCATATAATAATAATAAAATTTATGGAATGTTCTAAGAAAAGTTCTAGCATAACGTTCACACCTAACGTTCTGAGAACCACGAGAAAACTCCACACCCTAACGTTCATGCAACGTTAGGAGGTAACATTCCCGTAACCTAAAAATAACGTTCTTAGAACGTTCTCAGAACGTTCTTCTGTTACTTGGGATTAGGATAGTTGTCGTTGCTCGTGGAAAAAAATAAAATAAATCATACACAAGAATTGTCCCACCTCAATGTCAGAAAGGAGTGGGAAGAGATACATAATGTTGACCTGAGTGATGTAACCTGCACTGACTCACAGGGAGTAATTTATGGTAAATGGTAAATGGAGCTTACTTGTATAGCGCCTTCCAGCCCCCTGTGAGGAGCCCCAAAGCACTTTACAGTACTAACCATCCACCCATTCATACACTGGTAGCGGTAGCCTGCCATGCAAGGCGCCATCCAGTCCTACCGGGAGCAACTTGGGGTTACGTGTCTTGCCCAGGGACACAACGACACATGGTGGGGGGGATGCGGGATTCGAACCTCCAACCTTCCGATCGGGGTTGGCTGCCACTACCACTGTGCCACGGCCATTTATGTTTGTCTAAAAATTCTACTAATTGGCTACTAAAAAAAAATGTCAAGTGTTTTTTAAAGAAGAGACAGGCCTATGCTGGTGAAGATTCTCAGTTCATTCTCAACCAAGAGACAGGCCTGTTTGTGAAGACGTACTTTGTACAACTTTGGCTGTTTTCTTTATGTCAGGAAAAGTAAATGAGCTTTCAAATGTGCTCAAAGAAGTTTTTGGCCACTGACATGTGTATCAACATCATTACAATCCATAGAGTCTTTAAGTTTATATTTCCCAAATTCATTCGGATCAAGCTGAATCTACAAATAATAATCTGAATGGGGTGTTTACATGACACATTTTTATTCAGAATGGCCGTTTGAACCGATTACTTATGTCTATGTAAACATAGCTACTGCGCAAGAGGTGGGGGACACATGTACAGGTCTCCAGTCCATCACAGGGACACATAGAGACAAATGAGACGAACAACAATTCACTCTCTCACTCACACCTAGGTGCAATTTAGAGTTACCAATCAGCCTACTGTAAGTTTTTGATCTGTGGGAGGAAACAGGAGTACCTGAAGAAAATCCACGCATGCGTAGAGAGAACATGCAAACTCCACCCAGAAAGGGCCCCGGTCAGGATTAATTCCGTCAACCTTCTCGCTGAGAGGCGACATCTTTAAATATTTATTTTTCAGCTTTAGTTTGCAATCTCATGAAGTCTCTATATTGTGCATTTTAGTTTTTGAGTGCATGTTGAAGAATTTTTGTTATCACTAGTGATTAAAAAAAAAGTCAGGAGACCTTACTGGTTCTTAGAAGTACACAGAGTGAATAAGGAATATACTTAGTACCCAACTAACAATGATTCTTATATAAACTGAAAATACAGCAAACCCCCAAGTTAAGAACGAGTTCCGGACCTAAGGACCGTTCGCAGCTCAATTCTGCCGTAGCTATGGGGTGAAAATAACGTCTTGTTCGTAGGTCCTGATTTCGTTCGTACGTCGCGGAAATAACGCTAACGGAGCGCCGCACACAAATTTATCGGCATGAGACTGAACAAGCGGACATACTGGGCCATAAACATGCACAGAACTTTATTTACAAACACTTATCTAACACATTACACCACACATTCATCCATAAACACACACAGTAACTGTACAGCATGTACAGTAGTGTACAGTAATGGTAAACAATGCTATTCAGCACAGCACATTCAATACTGTAAAATTATTACAGAATAAAATAATAAATTAAGGCCCTGTACACACGTAGCCGTTTATCACTAAAACCGAACAGTTTATCATGCGGTTCAGCCTTTCATCCACACGTGAACGCCGGTTGATGTAACTATAAACGAATAATAACAAAACTCCGGCCAAAGTGAAGATTTGAGAACTCTCCGTTTTCGAGTCTGCGTGTGGACTTTCAGAACGGAGCTTTCTGCTCCAGCTGGACCGGCAGAACCGGGTCTGCCGGTCCAGCTGGAGCGGCGCTCACGTCACATAATGCTCTAAAAAAAGCACTAAAAAGTCAACATACCTGCTCTGACATGATTCCTAGTCGACATTTTCCTGCGTTTTATTAACTTTGTACTCCAACACGGTATTTAATAGTAGTTCAACCTCACGGTCTGTCCACACAAACGAAAGAAAAAATAAATAAATAACAGGAAGTGTGGCTGCATGGGTTGAAGGGTTGTGACAGCACTACACTGCCACCTATGGGTTCAGCAT
>JBBPBX010026579.1:0-14092 GCA_038048925.1 Garcialebias charrua | reverse complement strand
AATGGCTGCCACACTTACACACCATTAGGAGACACACTAATGACACTACTGTAGCTAATATTACAGGTACTGAGATGGGATGGTTGATGTGGTAATAGTCAATACATATTTCTAACACATAATTCAAGCGTTATCACACAACTTTGTTTTTGTTTTGTTTTCCTTACAGCGTATTTCTGCTTCCTCTCATCAAAAAAGTATCTTAGTTTGAAACTCTGGCATGAATGGCAGCAGGGCAGGCGATATGCATTCCTTCAAGAAATTATATTTAATAAACTTTTTCGTTGTGCCTGCTTCTGCTCCAACAGCACGAGTTACACCCCCACCCCATGCTTGTCCCCACTTGCCTCATCCTTCATTCGCCCTCTGGAAAATAATGCATAGCAATATGTGTATAAAAAACATCATCAAGCAGCCTTCCAGTGAGCTAATTAGACTCACTGTGGATTAACAACTGAATGTGGAGGATGTGTGGATAATGAGCAATGGAGGTACAGTACTTAGGTTTAATAACAAAGCTGATAAACTCAACACTTTAAACAACTTGTTAAAATAAGCAAAGCTTCTCTGTGGCCCATAACTGCACATTAACTCTGACACTGACTTTACTATTTTGCTTCTTCTTTGAGCTCTGCAGCTTAATTAGTTGAAACCAGGTAGAAAGAATGTAAGATATCTTGATAGACATTCTGTTTACACAGATACAATAGCTTAAAGACGTAAATGTTTAAGTGGTGAAATACAGGGGCATACTGCTAGCACAGTTGGTAGAGCTGCTGCCTCTCAGCGAGCAGGTTACTCCCAGTTCAAATCCCAGTCTGGGGGCCTTTCTGGGTGGAGTTTGAATGTTCTCTCCTTGCATATGTGGGTCCTCTCCGGGTACTCTGGTTTCCTCCCACTGACCAAAAACATACATGTTAGGCTGATTGGTAACTCTAAATTTTCCCGAGGTGTAAGAGAGACAGTGAATATGCTGGTGAAGATTCTCAGTCGTCCAGGACATGATAAAATCAAAAAAGGCGTTCAATACAGAACAACTGGACTTTATTTGTAACAAACAAGACGTTTTGCTTCTCATCCGAGGAGCTTTATCAATTAAGACAGCTTTAATTGATAAAGCTTTAATTGATAAAGCTCCTCGGATGAGAAGCGAAACGTCTTGTTTGTTACAAATAAAGTCCAGTTGTTCTGTATTGAACGCATTTTTTGAGACAGTGAATAGTTGTTTGTGTTGTTTGTCTCTGTGTGTCCCTGTGATGGACTTGAGACCTGTCCAGGGTGTATCCTGCCTCTCACACAGTGATAGCTGGACATGGGCATCAGTGACCCCCCACAACCTAAAAAGGAAGAAGAAGGTAAAGATGATGGTTGGATGGATGGATGGATGGATGGAGAAATACAGGCAGCTTAAGGTATGCATTTTCAGTTGGTGGTTAATATTGCCAGACATGTTGTAGATAGCTCTTTGAATGAATCCAGTATGGAGAAGCAGTTTGATTCTGACTAGATTGAAAAAGGTTAATACACTTCAGTAAAATAACAGCAAGGGATTATGTCAGTTTTATAAAATATCAGTGCAGTTTTGCAGATGCTGTTTTAAGGTTTATGTGACCAGGAATAAGCAGGTCCAGGGCCCCACTCTTGCCTGCTACCTGACTTACAAGCACCTGACCTTGAAGTCTTTCCCCTCTGGTGGAAGATCCATGCAGATGTGCCAGCCTGGTGTTTCATCGAGCACTAGGAGCCAGGGCTTGACCACCAGGTGCTCACTGTCCATGTTTCTCTCCCGGGGCCTCAGGTACACAGTTTATGTACCGGTACACACAAAAATGTGGCATAGGCCCATTTATATGCAAAACTTCAGCTGTATTGGTATAACGGAGTTAAAAGTGCACTCCAAAGTTTTTTTTTTTAACTGTATGGTGTTAATGATGTGATTGTCAATTTTATATTTTTGTTGTATTATTATTATTTATTTTTTTATGTGTCAAGGGCAGAAATTAAGTAATTTTGTTCTGGTATCTTCCTCCCTTATATTGTCACCATGCAATGCGAGGGTAAGTAGTGTGGGGATGATGCTGGTGTTTTATTTTTTTTTCTACAAAAATGTAGCTATTTACGTTTCAAATCTTTTGCTATGTTGGTTGATGTCAATTTTTCAATGTTACGGTGACTTTTGTTTTTAACTTTGACCACAAAATCAAAGTTTTTACAGACGTTTTCTTGTCCCCATTTTAGGATAGTTTGGCGACATTTTCAGTTTAGTGTGCCCTCTTGTGGTTGCTGACCGTAATGGCTCTGCAGATGGTTTACCGACATTTCACGGTGTAACAATTGTTTTTGCATGTGTAGGAGCCAGAATTGCAGGACACACAGAAGACAAATGATGTGTTAATTGTCCTCTGTAGGAGAGCAAATAAATGGTGGAGAAACAGTATGTGGATGTGCAGTCGTTTGAAGGAAATAAGCATTGTTACATCAATAATGAAATGACCATGGAAATGTATGCAGCCCCACGCCAACTTTGCGGTGCACTTTTGTATGTTTTTTTTATTATTTAATTATTATTATTATTGGTCCATTGGCGACACTTAGAGGAGGTACTAGGAAACTGTTAATGATTTGAAAACTATTATACTCATTGGACACGCAATCAAGTAATACATACACATGTACTGTATGCAATTAGATGAGTGGATGGCTTTAGCCTTATTAGACGGTATTGCAAATGGCACAATATGCAGAGAGCGTGTATTTAGACAGAGAGGATTTTCTGGCCCATGATGACTACTGGCTCATCAGCATCAGTATAACAAATTCCCTACAATGCAGATGAACAGGCCAACATTAAAGTGTAATTTGCAGCAACTGACAGTTTTCCTAATGCAATCGACGCTATCGACTGTGCAAAAATTACTATAAAAGCATCATCACTGGATGAATAAATTTATGTTAACAGGAAGCATTTTCATTCAGTCAATGTGCAAATTTTATGTGATGCACAAAAGCAACTAACCAACATTGTGGTGAGGTGGCCTGGTTCATCACATGGTTCAGTCATTATAATGAACAGCATGGTTGGGAACAGACTAAAGATGGCATGATGCGGGATGGGTAGCTTCTTGGTGAGTTAATTAATTTTAATGTACTAATATGGCTGACCATTTTTTTCTTAATTTCTGTAGGTGTGCACTGCTATGACCCTACAGCATCTGCAGCTTCCCACACATTGTCCCATTCACTCCTCTTATGTTTGGAGCTTGGTTTTTACATGTCTCTCATTTAGAAGAGTCTCCAAATCACATTCTGTGAAGTTCCTCTTTTTCCCATGTGTAGACAAGCTTTTCTATAGTGCAAAGAATAGATTCTTCAGGTGCAGGGATTATTTAAATATATTAGCATATTTAAATGGTGGAATGTCCGGGGAGGAGTTGGGTATTCCTTCAAGTGCACTCAATTCTCCAAACCCTATGTGATATTTTTCATCACTTTTGTCTGTCCAGCAGATCTCACTTGTAAATGAGTCTTTGAGACTCAATGTGATTTATCTGTTTAAATAAAGGTTGAATGAATGAATGAAAAATTCCATATTGATTGGGTTGTACAAAGGAATTATGCTTTTATACATCTGGATTTACTTGTGTTTACACTGTTTACTCAATTTAATTGTATGCCTTGTTTCAGTAGGAAATCCATGCAAGTCTCAGTACATGAGGGCCCTGTCGACTCAGCGTCTTGACCCCAGAAAGGCAGCTGAAAAGTGATGGATAGATGAATGGTTATTTTCAAATTTGGCTGACTTGGTTTCGATCTTGTTCAGACACAATTATAGTTTAACGCAACTACACAAACATTTTAAAGCACAATAGTACTGTCCCAAACTTAGCATTAGTAAACATTAGATGAAAGCATTAAAATAAAATCATAAAATAACATCACTTAATATTCAGGACTTTAAAAGGAAATCCATGATGAGCTCAATTTTTTTTAAAAGTTTAACTAAATAAAGACCCGAGTGATGAACTTTTCCTTTCAGAAAACGTTTTGACTTCTGTCCAGAAGTCGAAACATTTTCTGCAACAAATAAAGTCCAGTTGATCCTGTATTGAACGCCTTTTTTTGATTTTATCATGTCCTGGACGACTAAGAATCTTCACCAGCATATTTTCCTTTCAGACTTTCTGAATCTCCTGCCAGATGACTGAAGCTGAATACAGTATTTGTGTGCAGGACATGTTCAGGACAGTGGAGAATGTCTTTGTATGCTGCATGTTTGATAAATGTTTGCGACACATCAGGTAATTTGATACAGTTGCTTTAACTGGCAACCGTAACAGCCTCTTCTAACCTGGTTTAATCTCCTAAAGAAAGACTGCAGAACCAAGGGGGAAAAGCAAAACAGGAACTGATGCAGCCATAAAATTAAGACAAAAAAAGTTAACATGTTAAACACTCCAAACTGGTGAACATGCCCCGCAGTCTCTGCTGTCCTTGCATGTATCCTGTATGGTCTAACGCAGGGGTCACCAACCTTTTCGAAACTGAGAGCTACTTTGTGGGTACGGAGTCATACAAAGGGCACCAGTTTGATAAACTCTTCGGAAATAACAAAGCGTAAATTGAAAAAAATATATAATAAGCATATTTTTAAGAACATATTCTTAAGATAGATATTTTAAAATATATATAATACAAAAAGAATAACAACTGAATAACATAAAATGTTAAATGCAGCTTAGTAGTGAGTTGTTCTATTTTTAGAACAGGTCTGAGGGCAGCTCAAATGGTCCTTGGGGGCACCCGGGTGCCCGCGGGCAACACGTTGGTGACCCCTGTGTATTGCTGTCCTCATACATGTCCTGAACCTGTCTAATATAATTCTCTTCAAAGGCCTTATTACTATTTTCGCTAAATGGCATCTTGTCCATCCTGACACCAGGGTACATAATAACATTCACTGTACTGTACTAGCCTCACTCTTTAAGAACTGTTAAAGTGGTGAATATGACAAAGTCTAAAATGTAAGGGTCAAACAGTCATTGTGTTAAAACTGTCCTGTTGGTAAAATTTGTGAACTATAAGTAGCTGAATACCATCATGGTCACATGTAAATCCTTCTATAAAGTTTAATGTAATTGATATACTAAGGCAAAAATAACCAATAATTCCAGTTTTGAAGAAATATTATTTTATCTAAAATGTAGGCTATTTAAAATCTTTGAAGCTTGAGTTTGTGCATTTTAGGGTATTGGTTAGAAAACTGCTTGCTTTTTTTTCACTGAAGGACACGTTGGCTGTATAAAAAATAAAAATAAAAAAACATGCCTACATATTGAAGTGGAGATTGTACCAGAAAGACTGTGGGAGTTGAACATTTTGTGAAACATTTTAAAATCCTAAATTTATACTGTGACTATTTTAAAACATCCGAGCTGTGCAGCTCCGGTAGAACCAGGTGCTTTGTTGGTTATGTATCGACATCCTTAGCAAGAGCTTTTTATTAAAAAAAAAATAACAATTTTTAGAACCAGTGATAATGTGGTGTTTAATAGTACAACCCCAAACCAGAAAAAAAATATAATAATAATAATGTCAAAAGTCAATAAAAAGTGAATGTAATGATCTCCAAATCAAATAAACAAATTTTATATTCACAATGGAGCATAATAAGCCTATATTTGAACTAAGATTTTTTTTTACAATTTGAAGAAAAAAATTAACCTAACATCTCAAAAAAATTGGTCAAGGCCATGTTAACTATTGTGAAGCACTGATTCTTCTAACAATCTGAAAACTTCTAGTAACTGAAGAGACCAGCTGCTGGAGTTTATGGAGGTGAAGTTGAGTTATTCTTGTCTGATGGAGGATCCCAGCTATTCAACAGTCCTGTATCATCTTTACAGTTTTTTTTTTTTTTTTTTTTTTTTGTGGTTCTAGGTGTTCTCCTTTTTGTTTGTATGTTCAAAAAAATAAAATAAAAAATCAATAAAAATACTGATTAAAAAAAACATTTTACAGCAATCAAAGAAAAGACCTTTGATAACATTTGACATTGATTTGTGACCTCCACATTTGAGCTGGGGGATGAAAAGTGCATGCAGCAATCCATCTAGTGATGATGTAAATGCTTATCAAGATGTCTTAAATTATCTTGAACAGATCAGAAGTTACGGGTGTGACAAGCAAACATTTACAGACGATAGATACCATAATGTTGTTTAAAACGTCTCTCTGGAAAATCAGTCTTCTTGCTTCAGTGAGATAACCTGTATAAATAAAGTTTGGATTTAATTGAATTGAATGTATAAGCTGTTCATGCCAGGTCCACTTATGCACCCTAATACCTTAAGCGAGGCAGGGTTTTAAAACACGTGCTGAAATAGGCTTCATGTTCCTTGTATTTTGTTCTTTCTGAAGCAAACATGAACTTGTCTGACCACATAACTATTTTCATTTTTGCCCTCATTTAATGTGAAAGAGCTTTGGTCCAGAGAAGACAGCAGCGGTTCTGGATGGTTTGTACATGCAGAATATTTTTTTCTATGATAGAGCAACATTTGTGGATGACTCAGTGAACTGTTTACAGACAATGATCTGTGGAAATGTTCCTGAGTACATTGCAGTGATGTTCAAAACAGAACCAAATCTATTGTTATTGTAGTGCACCTTGAGGGCCTGAAGACCACGAGCATTCAGGATTGACCTTCCTCCTTGTCTTTTGTGCACAGAGGGATTTATTTCTCCAGATTCTTGAACTCTTGTTGATATGACAGACTGTAGATGATGGGATATTTTTTGTGCTATATATTGTCATCATTCCCATACAATGACACAATTAGTTCTCTGCTTTTAACACATTACACCTGAGATACACCCAGGTGGAGCAGTGTGCAGCTATGTAAGCACCTAGGGAGCAATTAGGGATTGGTGTCTTGCTCAGGGACAACATGATATGAGAGAATGGTGTCAAACAGAGACTTTCTAGTCCTGAGTCGGCTGCCCTACCTCTACACCATGTTGGCCCCTTTTCAAAGTTTTCTCAGTTCCCTTTCAGTCATGTCTCTCGGTGCATCATATGCTATGGGAATTGCGCCCCCGTGCGATTAACTGAAGGAATACATTCACGCCTTTACGGCAGGGGCGTCAGCGTCGCGCCAGAGGCCCCACCCTCTGGGTACTTAAGACGCTGACGCCCATTCTTCAATCTCTTTTTGTCCTTCACCTCGCTTAAACCTGAACTCTCTCTCTTTGCTCTATCCGACTGGATCTCTTTGTTTGAGGTGGTCATCGCAATACGCCATCTGTGGGTGACCTTAACTGACCTCCCGGAGGGACAGAAAGTTCCTTTTCCCCACCATTCAATAGAACCGACGGGACTTTTTGGAAAAGCGCTGGATCGAATTCAGACCAGGCTGGACCAGAGGCGCAAACAGGCTGAAGCTCTCTGAGTGGGCATCCCCATGAGAACCTTCGTCCCCCCCAAGGAGTCAGCTGGGAGCAGAGCACCGCAGCCTCAACACCATTCAGCCACACAGGCCCCACCGCAAAAGCGGCCGGCGTACGAGGCCAAGCACCGGCAAAGACCACCGCTGGGCCCACCTCGGACAGAACATGCCTGGAGTAAGAACAGATTTGTTCCCCTGCCAGGCGGACCAGTACAGAACCTCCTTGGCAAATCGGGACACCAAACAGAAGCATGCCTGATGAAGTGAAAGTTATGCACCATAACTCATGTTCCCTGAAGGAAGGGAACGAGGTGCAACATACTTGCTATGGGAATTGCGCCCCCGCGTGATTACCTGAAGGAATACAATCACTCCTTTAAGGCTAGGGCGTCAGCGTCGCGCCAGAGGCCCCGCCCTCTGGGTATTTAAGCGGCTGACGCCCATCCATCTTTCTCCAAAATTGCACTTCACCGAGCTTTCAGCATTGAAAAGGGCCAGATATGTTGCACCTCGTTCCCTTCCTTCAGGGAACATGAGTTAAGGTCCATAACTTTCAGTTCTCTTATCAGTCAGTCACTCGGTGCAACATACTTGCTATGGGAATGTAATTCATTCACACCCTTGAAATGCTCACTAAAATGTAAGTGAGAACATCCACCTTAAAAAGACAGGCATCTCCCAACTGCTTTCTACAAGATATGTAGAGAGCACAGGCTGAGAGGAAAAAATGCCAAATGTAAAGAACATCAGTTTGATGTTTTCAACTGGGCATATAGATAAACACCACCAGCTAGAGACAGCCTAAGCGTGCTCCACTAGTGTGAGTACTCATCATCTCCTTTTTCTCTCTGGAACAACCTGAGAAAACAGGAGGAGCAAGGGATCCATTACGTCACAAGTAATTGGGTGACAAAATGTGGAGGCAGAAGACCCATGTTAAGCACAGGGTAACCTCCCAAGTCCCTAAGGTGAAAAACCTTTTTTCTTTCTGTTACATATAGGGCACGACTGACATGTAGGCCCATCGTGATGTTGGAGATCAGTTAGGGAGAGGGAAAACCCTTATATTAAACATCTCCTAGGCAAAACATAAACACCAAGGGGTACCCTTGTGTATGTTGTAACTGTTTGTTTTGGGATAAAGCAACCAAAACCTTAGGCTCTCAGCCAGTTCCCTTCAAAGGCCAGGCTGAAAGTTGCCACAACCCTGGACGTGGGTGTAGAAGCTACCCACGTGCCTGACTCAGCAGATCCCTGTGAGAAGGCAATTGCCATGGTATCCCTGATAACATTGAAATCAATTCCGGGAACCACGGTTTCTGTGGCCATCTGGGAGCTATGAGGATCAGGGAGAGAGCTCCCTGGCACACACGTTCCAGTGTCGGCCCAATCAGGGGGACAGGTGGAAAGGCATAGTAGAGCACCCCTGCTGGCCAATCAATGTCCCAGAGCATCCGTTCCCAAAGGTGCATCTGTTTCCCTCAAGGAGAAGTAGAGGTCACACTGTGAACTAGCCTTGCAAGCAAACAATTCCACAGAGGCTCTCCCAAATCGTGACCAGACCTGTTCCACAATCCGTGGGTTCAAGCTCCATTCTGACGCCAAGAGAGGCCCTCTTGAGAGGGCATCTGCTCCATAATTTAGATTACCAGGGACATAAGTCGACCTAAGTGACAAGATTCTTGGAGCATACCACATGAGCATCCTCTGCGTCAGTTCGAGGAGGGCCCGAGACCTTGTCCCTCCCTCTCTGTTGATGAAGGACACTGTGGTCCTGTTATCTGATTTCACCAGGATGTACTGTCCAGCAATCAGACCTTTACTGAATAAGTATTTTAATGACAGGAATACGGCTAGCAACTCTAGGAAGTTGATATGTAATCTCGCTTCCCGTTCATTCCAAAGGCCGCGGGCGTTCTGATTTCTGCAGATCGCCCCCATCCTGTTTTAGAGGCGTCCGTCATGATTACTACATGAGATGACACCCTTCACATTGAGACCCCTTCCGTGAAAACGGATGAGTCCCTCCAAGATTCCAATGCCATCAGGCACTCTGAATCTATCCTAACCTTTCCTGCTTGATTAGTCAGGGCAGGTTGTGTGTGTCGGTTTAGCCATACTTGTATGGCCTGCATTTTCAGTAAGGCGTGTGGCACACAGAGAATGCTGCCGCCAAGAGGCCTAAAAGGCTTTGGCAGGTCTTCACCGTTGGTCCAGTCTAAATATTTCCAGGCAACGGCGAATGGAATAAACTTGTTCCTTCGAGAGCCATGCTCTGTACCGGACAGTGTCGATCTGTACTCCCAGAAATACGGTAACCCGTGATGGAGTTAGATCGCTTTTTTGTAGGTTTATGACAAAACCGAGAGACTCCAGGTGAGAGATCACCCTATAGGAGTGTGACTGGGCCTGCATTCTGCTTCCAGCCAGAATCAGCAGGTCATCCAAGTAATTCATGACCCTGAGTCCTTGATTCCTAAGGGGGGTCAGGGCCGCATCCAAACATTTAGTAAATGTACGAGGAGCAGTCTTTAAACCGAAGGGTAAGGCTTTGAATTCATAAGCATTCCCTTCGAACGCAAAGCGGAGGAACTTCCTGTGTTTCCTCCACACGCCTATGTGGAAATAGGTATCTTTTAAATCCACTGTACATGCGTAGTCTCCTGGTCTCACAGACTGGAGAACTTGCTGCAGTGTAAGCATCTTGAACTTAAAAGTTTTAATTCTTTTGTTGAGAGCCCTGAGATCCAGAATTGGTCTCAGGGAATGATCCTTTTTGGGCACCAGGAAATACTTGCTGTAGTGGCCAGAGCCTAGTTTACGTTCTGAAACCAAACTAATCACTCCTTTTTGCATTATTGTCAAAACTTCCTCCCTCAGCACGTGTGCACGTGTAGGGTTAATTTTAGATTGCAACACCCCTGTGAAGTGGGGCGGTCTTTTTGTGAACTGCAACTTGAGCCTGTGACATATTGTTGTCATGACCCAATCATTTGGTAGACACGCCTTCCAGGCCTGCGCGTGCGAGCTGAGCCTGGACGGCATGTTGAATTGCTGCTTGTCGTGTTTTTGCGCTGGAGGGGTGGTCTTTGACCACTCGCGCTTTTTCGAGCAGACTGGTCGGCCCAACAGAAGATATCGCAAGATCTGACTGTCTCTGGTAGAGCTCGTGTATCTTTCTGTGGTTCATAGTTTGACCACATGGTTTGTGTTTTATAAAAATGGGACTCGAGTCAAGAACCAGGGCAGTCTGTGCTTTGGTACTTTTATTTTTGTACATGCATGAAACAGTGTTTGTTTTGTTTACACATACAGTAGGCGAGTCATGTTTGGTGCGTGCGCACATGTCACCAGCTCCTCGTAGTATTTTACAAGTAGAGAATGGGCTCAAAAAGGTAGGTTCCCGTACCACGTGGACGGGCAAACCTGTAAAATTATATGTTCGTCCTGCTTCATCAGGTCCGAATCTGCTTTCCACACGGGGTCACTGAAGAGGCCCTCGGCCGGTACTAGAAATTTTCACTGTCATCAGCGGGTCTCTTCCGTGGAAGGCCACGCAAGTCTTCCTTTGGGGGTGCAAAGATTTCCTCGGCAACCCCTCTCGGAGTAGGGATGGGAATTGTTAAGAATTTATCAATATCAATTCCTTTATCGATATCATTTATCAATTCAATTCCTTATCAATTCTGTTATCAATTCTCATTGGGTTAGGCAAAAAAATATAGTACACCATTTGTGTGCATGAAGTATTTAATGCTCTTTCACCAGAACAAAAATAGAACTTTTATGAAAAAATAATTCCTAATTAACATTATTAACCACAACTTGTAATTCACAAGTTTCAATTTTAAAATAGTGTAATAATCCATGCAATCTATCATCTTTCATTACAAAAAACAAAACTTACATATCATCTTCATCCTCTTCTGCCTCCCTCTGTGTCTCTCCCTCTGCATCTATCCCAGCTCTGCCAGCAGCACAAGTTTCAATTTTAAAATAAATAGTGTAATAATCCATGCAATCTATCATCTTTCATTACAAAAAACAAAACTTACATATCATCTTCATCCTCTTCTGCCTCCCTCTGTGTCTCTCCCTCTGCGTCTATCCCAGCTCTGCCAGCAGCACAAGTTTCAATTTTAAAATAAATAGTGTAATAATCCATGCAATCTATCATCTTTCATTACAAAAAAAAAAAACACTGAGCAGCAAAAAAAGCTCTCACAACAGAAAGAGGCTACAATGAAACACACTGAACAAAAATATAAAACAACACTTTTGTTTTTGCTCCCATTTCTACGGTGGCATTTTTAGGTCTGTTGTGTGTTAATATCGTCATCCTGAAAGCTAAAGCTAGGTTTATACTAGTGTCTCACGTCTTTTACCCCCCGTTGAGTGAACCTAGCGATGATGCAATTGCGTGTGTGTCACCGACCGCATTGAGTGTTTATACTTGGCAAGATGTGGGGGATAAATTATAATAAATCCCGCCCTCATCCCTCCCACTACATTCCAGGATTTCATGAGAGGTGGTTTGTTTAAAAGAAATTGGACCTCTAAGAAGCTGTAAATGCCTCAGTGGTCCCGGGGGAATACGTCCGCTTTCCACTCAAAAGACTCGGGTTGAATTCCCACTCGGTTCAACTTTTTTTTATTTTTTTTATTGAATTTATTCATTTCAAATTGTAAAAACACAAGAAAATTATTTACAAAACCACATTATAAAACAAAACAATACATGAAATGAAAGGAGGCAGAAGAAGAAAAAAATCTCATTATTTCTGCCCCTTCTTCAAACAAAATTAACAATCAATTCAAATAGCAATCACATATATAAAAAAATATAAGATATTAAATGATTTCTCACACAAAACCATAAATTCTGAGCTTTGAACAATAATAAAAGAATATTATAGTCAACCAAATCATTAAAAAAAACTTTAGCAATTTCAATTTGTAAAACAAAACATTTGATGGATGGCAGTAATGTTTTCTTGTAATAATTATTATGGCTCTCTTCTGTAAAATAAAAATAGGCTTTAGTTACAGTTTTGCACACTGTACCCGTGTAACCGTATTATATATAAAAAAAAAAAAACTCAACCATGTGAGATTCAAACTCACGTCCTTGGGAGTGGCATCGCAACGTGTTTACCACTAGACCACCACAGCTTGTTGTCTAACAGCGGAGTTTGCTTTCTTTTAAAGGGTGCATGCAGGCGCGTGCATGCTTTTGTGTACGCGTGCGTAAATATATATATACATATATACTGTATATATATTGGTGTGTGTGTGTTGGGTGCAATGCGCAAAGTGTGCTGAGGCGCACGGTTTGCGTGCACGCGTACACACAGGCAAGTTTCTCTTCAAAACTATCCATGTGTCTGTCAAAGCAAAAACAAAAAACGCCCACAAACTTTGAACCAATCACACGCTGCGAGCCGCATCATCGGCGTCTCGGAGTTCTGCTTGAGGGCTATGTACACGACGCGCTGTCACCGGAAGATCAGAGCGGGAGTGCGGCCAAAAGTTGCGCAATGTTTTCTCACTCAACGGGGGGTAAAAGACGTGCGACAGGCCATCTTGCAGAGTATAACAAGGCCTTTAGTGTGCTAGCAACAGCCTCTGAGCCAGCCAGACTCAGGCAATCCTCGTCAGCTAAATGTTATTACATGAAATGGAGATTATTTATACAACACAGTGGAAGCAGTAAAGCAAAAAAGTAACAAGTGACAGGAACTGGAGGAGTTTAACGTTACGTGCTGCAACATTTAAAACAGAGGAGGACGCTAGCTTGTTAGCTCCGCTTCCACCACCACGAAGCAGCGTCACGAAGCAGCGTGTTAAAGACGGTACATTTGTGCAAACTCACCTCATACTGAGTGGTCAAATGCTTCTCTCTGCATGTTAGAAGTATTTCCGCCCTTTATTGTAATCGACGCTTTGCATGTGTTGCAAGTAGACCTGGTTTCGTCTTCGCTTTTTCCTTGACGCCATGTTGATACGGCGCATGTCTGGGATGTCATCACGTAAATGCGTCACCATGTCGAGTCAGTAGAACGAGTCAGAAAACCGATAAACTGAATCGTTAAGACAAGCAGCCTACAATTCCATGGAATTGGAATTTTAAGAACCGGTTCTCTAACAGAACCGGTTCTCGATTCCCATCCCTATCTCGGAGGGCTTCCGCCTGTTTGCGTCTTTGTTCCAGCCTGGCCTGGACGCGTTCCAGGGCTCCCCCGAATAGTCCCATCGACACGATTGGGTGCTGAAAGTGGACCTCTGGTTTACGGGAGGTCCGACAATGTTAGCCAAAGATGGAGCTGGGTGACAACTATTTCCACCATTGCTTTGCCTTGGGAAATGGCTATTGTCCCCATCATGCGGAGCACAAGGTCAGAGGCACGGCGGGTCTCCTCCATGGCCTCCGTTGCGGCTTGCTCGTCTTTTGTTACCTGGATATCCTGCAGTTTTTCTGCCAGGTATGCCTGCACCATGGTCAATGCATTCATTGCTGCGAGCCGCGAGGCCCTGAGCCCTGTAGCACTTCTCAAGTTGTTTCTCCGAAGCGCGGCAGGCCCTGCTGGGTAGCGCTGGTTTCATTCCCCGTGGCTGCGGGTGCCAGGTGAGCCGCCAGAGTCTCCTCT
>JBBPBX010026578.1:0-31780 GCA_038048925.1 Garcialebias charrua | reverse complement strand
GTTGAGCAGATTACATAAATGTCAACTTGTTCTAACCAAGGTCTGCAGAACCAACTCTGAACATGCAAGTCCAACCTTGAAGCAGCTGGTCTACAGCAGCCTAAGACTGCCGGTGTTAAAACTCCTGTCAGCTAAGAACAGGAACCTGAGACTCACAACACTAGAAGAGACAGGAACCACGTTAAGTCTGAAGGGTCTGGATTCACTGGACTGCCACAGTCTCCACAGTCATTAGATGAAGTGAAAGAACTCCATTTGGTCATCACAGTATGTTCCCGTACAACAACTAAATATTTCCTCTGCAGTTGACCCGTCACACCCAACATACGCCCAGGTGGCGCAGCGAGCAGCCATGCATGCATCCAGGGAGGAATCAGGTAATAGGTGTTTTTCTTGAAGGATGTATGGGTATGGCGGGGAGTTGAATCTGTGACTTTCCAATCCCAAGTTGGCTGCTCTACCACTATACCACAGATGTGGTGGGATAGAAGATTCAGGTTTGGAACCTGTATCCCCCAGCATCTTGTCACTGCAGATGCTTCACACACAGCTGAGGAGTCCCATTGATTTAATGTGAACAAAGGAAGAGGGAGGGGCAGATGAGGAGGGGCTCCTCTCCACTCCTGACGAGGAGCTGACGGCTCCACTCGCCACAAACCTCCAACTATTTACAGTCCCTTCAAAACAAACCAGAAAATAACTTCTCCAAACTCCAGGAGGGGGACGGATGTCCTCCTCTGCAGGAAAACAAAAGCTTGTGTTTACGAGATGGACGGACAAACACAGAAGAACGTGGTCATTCTGTCAAACAAAGACATGGAGACAGACATGATGCTGCTCTAGTTGCTGTCTGGAAACTTTCTCCTCCAAACAAAAAGAAAAACCCTTCACTTCTCTGTCATCATCAGCTGCCAAGGTGATGATGTTTCTGCCTGTGTGTGTGTTCAGTTGTTTGTTATTCAGCAAAATATCTCAAGAACAAGAGGACAATTTTTAATAAAACTTTCAGAAGGTAATCATTATATGGACATCTAAAACTCATTAACAAATGGAGTCACCCCAAATCAACATGATCACCACAGCTAATTTTCATTCAACCTTTATTTATACAGGTTGGTCTCATTGAGTCTCGAGGACTCAATTACAAGAGAGACCTGATTTAAACAAATAACACAGATGAGGTATAGACAACAATAGACAATCATATAAAAAGCATATATAAAGAAAAGTGTATAGAAGAAATTATATATAAATAAAACAAAAACAGCTAGATTATAAGGTGATGTAGAAAACTAAAAACAGGAACATGTCTGCATTGGTTTTGCCATGAACTTAGAATATGTTTGAAGCCACTTAGAGATGTCAAGCTTGAGAGCTTCAGATCTTTTTGCAAGATATTCCAAGAAACAGGAGCAGAGTAGGAGAAGACCCTTTTGCCTAGTTCAGTCTGCACTGAGGGAACACTGCAGGTGATCATGTCCTGAGAGTGCACGCTGTAGCTGCACTCACGCAGAGACATACGGAGGAGATGTATGAAGGCAGCAGACCAAGAAGTGATTTAAAGATGAAAATGTACCAGTGGGAGAGTCTGTGTGAGGTTAATGATGTCCAGTTAACCAGTGAATACAGGGTGCAGCGGTAGATACAATAATCACAGCCAGTTATGAATCTTAGTGCACCGTGATAGACAGCATCCAACATCTGCAGGGTGCTTGTAGGAGCATTCATATAGATAATGTCACAGTAATCAATTGAGGGAATGAAAGTCACAGTTACAAGGTGTTTCCTAACATTCAGTGTTAGACATGATCTGTTTCTGAAAAAGAAACCCAGTTTGACTTTCAGTTTCTTTACTACGTTTTTCACGTGGAGCTTAAAAGAGATGCGAATCAACCAGGATACCCAAATATTTATAGGAATCAACAAACTCAATAGGGACACCATTTGAGGATGAAATCAGAGGAAGAACTGCTGGGACCGACTTCCTTTTTGAAAAAAGCATCTCTTTGGTTTTATCAGCATTTAGGACAAGTTTGAGATGGAACAAATCTGACTGGATGATGTCAAAAGCTGAAAAGCCTTAGCAATTGTATTAGCTCAACAATAAACAACTGTGTCATCGGCATAAAAATGTAAGGATGCATCAGGTATGCTCTGACCTACATTACCTATGTAGATTGTAAAGAGGGTGGGTCCTAAGACTGAGCCTTGTAGTACACCATTGTTGACTGTTAAGTAACTGGAGGAAGTACCGTTATGTATCACTTGCTCCTGCCAAGCTCGGACGCTTCCCCTCCCACTCCGCTTTGCTGCTTTGTCTGTCTGTGAAACTGCTTGCATATTTTCCGAACCATAATTTTGGACTTATTTGACCAGTGGGTCCCTCAACACAATTGATACAGTTTCTTCAAAGAGAAGACAGGCTTTAGGCGAGCCGATTTGCCCTGTTGGCATGCAAGCAGCTGGATATCTCGTCAACTTGAAGACTTGATGAAGTGTCTATCTCTGCTGCCATCTGTGGATTTTAAGGACGCATATTTTCTGAAAGTTTTATTTTTCCCCATTCCTTTTTTCCCCAAAAAATTTTTTAAGGCCTGGAAAATGCTTTTTCAGACTCTTGAAGAAACAAAGCTTCATCCCCCCCCCACCCCCCACCCCGAGCAGCAGAGCTGAGGTGAAGAGGATGCTTTCTGTGCCCCCCCTTTTTTTACATATATTTATTGATTTTAACAAGAGAACAAGAAGCATACATATATTCAATTACAAATACTTAAAATATAGACCCAGAAAAGACAAAAATCAAAAGAACATACACACAAGGGGAGAGGAAAAAAAAAGGGGGTGTTGCAGCAGACCCTCAAGAGACCAACTAGCATACACATCCGTTTAGCTCACCATATGACCTTATAACAAGTCCTTTTTCCAGCCATCGAGTTGGATATCATTTTGGCCCAGCAAATTGTAAAAGACAGTCCAGATATTCCAAAATTTATCAAGCTTGTTCTTAGTAAGATAACTGATTTTCTCAAGTGCAAAGTAAAACGTAATTTGCGTAGTCCATTGTGAGATTCCACATAATGAGTCTTTCTTCCATGAGGACACAATACAGCGTTTAGCTTCCAAAAAGGAGACATTAAGTAAGGATCTCAAGTTGTTTGAGATAACAAAGTCATCAGGATAAATATTCAAGATACACATTTTAGGATTTAAAGGAACCTTTTTACCAATCATCTGACTAATAACATATTTTCTGTTGCCGGCCCAAAAGCCTGGAACAGTCTTCCCCTTGAGCTGCGTGCCACCTCTGATCTGACTCTGTTCAAAACCAGACTGAAGACCCACTTGTTCAAAAAAGCTTTCAGTGTGTAACTTTTATTACTTTGGTATTTTAGTATGTAGCATTTTTATTTCCATTGCCTCCTTTTATTGCTGTTATTTTTTATTCTATTTTCACTGATTTATTGTACCGGTTTTTATATTTTATGTCCTGTTAAGCACCTTGGTCAATGCAAGGCATTGTAGGAATGTGCTATACAAATAAAGTTTATTATTATTATTATTAATAACAATCAATACTTCCTTCCAAAAAGCTAACACTTGAGGACATGCTCACATACAATGAAATAAGAGAAGACAGGCTTTAGGCGAGCCAATTTGCCCTGTTGGCACGCAAGCAGCTGGATATGTCGTCAACTTGAAGACTTGATGAAGTGTCTATCTCTGCTGCCATCTGTGGATTTTAAGGATGCATATTTAATTGGATTTACAATAACTGGTTCCTGCTTTTTGGATTCGGCTGGTGGCTGGTTTTTATTTACAATCAAGGAAGTCGTCTGCAGCTAATTGGGACCCGATCATGCTGCTTGCCATTGTGATGGCTTGGTTTGTGCCCGTGTACCCAGACTCAATTGCCTTGGGTAGAATGGATCAGATCTTGGGGATTTTTTACTCAGGCATGTTCCATTCGTGTGGCCACATAATTTGGACATTTCAGAACTGTTTTTGGACCAACACAGATTCAAGGTAGATGTCATTATGTTCTGCCTATCCCCAAAACAACTGTGTGTTATCTGAATCTGGCTCCCCGGCTGACCTTGAAGGCCACCTTATCCGAATACGCCTAGAGGGCATGTAATGTGACGCTCAACCCCACCCATCAGGGAATTCTACTGTCAACAAAAACCAGCTGAAGAAACATTCTGTCATCATTTCAGGACTCTTGGATTCTCATTAGCGATGACCTTGGCCATTCCCCGACAACCCTCAAGAATGTTTATGGATCTCATCGGAGGGAGCTGGCTCAATATTCCATCATTATCAGAACTCTACAGTGCCCTCGAGAACATCCATGAACATTGCTCACTGCTCTCGGTGCAGCACAATAATCCTTATCATCCAATGCTTCAACAACATTGTTAAGAACCTTCAGTGAAGCAGTCGTTGTGCTGTGTTGTTTCCTGAAACCAGATTGATGGGGAGGTAAGATGTTAAATGAATCCAGGTAATTTTTGATTTGAGTGTTTATCAGTTTTTTCTAGAACCTTGGCTAAAATGCAGAGTTTAGAGATTGGTCAGTAGTTGTTCAGTGAGGTGGGGTCACCTCCCTTCAGCAAAGGAAGAACAAAGGCTGTTTTCCAAGCATCTAGAATGGAGTTTTGGCTTTTGGACCGGTTAAAGATGTGGGTCACAGGGACTGTGATGATATGAGCAGCAGCCTTAAGAAATAAGGTGGAAGTTCATCTGGTCCTGCAGATTTTTTTAGGATCAAGACCTTTTAACAAATTATTTACTTTGTACCTCACTGACTGAGAATGGAGAAAAAGAGAAAGTGTGATTAACTGAGGATTGACTTGTAGGAGGGATTTGATTTGTAGAAGTTTGGTTATTAGATGAAGTGGCGATGATGAAGTTCTTTCACATTCCAACGTATGCTTGAAGCTGCAAATGAATGAATGGTTGTGGTTGTGAGACGTTTCGTTACGTGTCGCGAGGCTGCATGCATTTTTCATTGTTGTGACCGCCGTGTCACCTCTGCTTCATTTTATTACATCTGCGGGTTGCTGTTGAAGGTCTGTTTCACTCATTTGCTGCTCCATTTTACCTAATCTGTTACAACGTGTTGTTGTCTGAGGTTCGGGTGAGCCCACTCAGTTTGGACCGGGACACGGTTCCGATAGACGTAAAGTCCGTTGTTTAAACAGTTAGACGTACTGCCTTCTCTGGATGGCGTGAGAGTTAGCCTGTATGTGGTTGGGCTCGTTTACAGTATTTTCTGTGGTGTATTCTACGTTTATTTTGTGAAAGAGTGCCCAGGACTTTTTGGGTCGAGCTAAAGTTAGCGGTACCGAGGCAAAATGGTTGCTTAAAGCGCTGTGATTGGTCCATTGTGTGTCGTGTTCAAAAAAGTTGGTTCTGTAGTCTGTGGTTGTCAGATTCATTTTTGCACACATTTCTGACAGTTTATCTATTTTGTTTGAGTTCTATGCATGTGATATCGTCGAAGACTGGCTTAACCACAATGTTTTGCAATATTTATGGCTGTTTTAGAACGTTGAAAAGTCTGTTCCACGCTCTTGTTCGACCGACCGCAGGTCCGTGAACACAACGCTCGAACGGCCCGTCACACGTGGGTGGCGTTAGGGTTAGAAGACACAATTTCCCATGAACACTTGGGTTTTAGAACTATAGTTCTGTCTTCGCTGTGATTGGTCGATTACGCTGTAAGTGTTGACGCTTGCGGGGTGGGGGAGCCCACTCCTCGTCAACTTTCACTTCGGTAAACCTGCTCTTACAGGCTTCGTGCTTGTTTGCCCGTTACTATCTCTGAAAAGACTGTTTCATCGCGATGTTTTGGGGATTTTAATGGGTGGATTGAGTCAGTTGCTCTGAAACTGCCGATCGCCATGTGACCAGGTCCCGTGACACCGGGAGCTGCAGCTGCTTTATGGGTCCGACCTTATTTCTTTTAAACGCAGTTTAAAAGATTTCACAGTTCAACCAATGTTTCTCACATCGTTTCGTATTTTGTGAGGCTGGGGTTCGAGAGTTTTGTCACGTCAAAGCTCTGGATATTTCTGATTGATGCTTTTGACCCGTTGTTAGACGTCTGTGAATGTTTGGCAGCTCACGGCTGCGCTCACAGGTGACAACAGCGCCTCTATAGCGGTCAGAAAGAGAATTGCGGTCGCTGCGATAAACTTATCCAGCGCTGCACACCCCGACCTGCTGGGTGCTGGTTGCATTAGACTACAGTTTGATGCAATTCAGTCTGAGGTCAACTTTCCTGTTTTTTTAATTAGGGTGAATGGAGTATAGTTGACGTAAAAGACTCACGCAGTATCCTTCATTTGATTTTCACATATAATCGTATGTAGATGGCAGAACAGTTACACAGAAGTAATACAGACTTGTCTGCTTTTTGATAAACCTTGACACTTTTATCATCAATTCTGTGCAAAACAAGCTGTCTGTCCCTGTTTTTTTAAACTGCAAGTTTAAAATAACACACAGGAGGCATCTTTTGTCTTGGTTTTCACAAAAAATCACACGAAAAATAGCCGACCTTGATGGTCGTCTCATGGGTTGACAATTTAATAAAATCACTGATTTTTATTTGATTTCACATCTTGGACTCCATGTTGACTGCCGAAGGCATCACATGGTGAGACTGCACACTGTGAAATGAGACCCACTTTACTTGATTTTTCACAGAAAATCAGTACAAAGATGGATGTTCTAGCAGGTGCATCAACAAATTGTGGGCTTGTTTCATCATTTGATAGGTACTTAGCTGCAAAGAACGTCCTTCAGGAACCAGGTGAACATCCCCTGGTGTTTTACGACAGGCTCCTCTCTGCTTACACAGGGGACAAAACTGTCCCTGGAATTGAGGAAGATTACCTGTTTAAAAGTCGTTTCACTTTGAATCTAATACCTTTCATAATGAAATGTGTTCGCTTCAATGTTAATTGCAAAGAAAGTACCATGGCAGAAATTAAACAATGTGCTATGGAATTTTTTGACATGCTCGAACGATGAAAAACACCCTCAGTGGTGTGTCCAGGTCAAAAGGTCACATCCCACTCGCAGGAAATAGAAGAGGTTCCCTCTTCTACAGAGTGCGTAAGTAAACAGGTTTTTCATGATAACAAACCACAGATTGTGTCCAGCTGGAACGGTGACTCTGATCGGTTCACGGGGAGTTCTGCTGCCCCTGCCCCTCAGGTTGAAAACCCTGAGATGAGCAAAGAACCACAAAAGACAGGTGTTCGCTCTCTAGATGAACCCAGATGGTTTGGATCGAACCAAAAGAGTTCTCTCATAGGTCTCACAGTGGGTGAGATTCGAAGGAGGTTGCATGGGCACCGTGAACCATTGAACAATGGTCTGTCCCGACATGTACCCCCGAGAAGCGGCCCTCCTGCCCCTGCCCCTCGAGCTGCACAGCTCGAGACATGCAATGAGTCACACATGCTCCAGATTATGGAAACAGCGCCTCCGCACGTGGACGTGACTGAGGTTGTGAGTTGTTTTTCAAATGTTTGGAATGTTACAGTGGTTGACCAAGCTGACACAACGTGTGATGTTGTCCTTGATGATAACACAAACAACGTTGTTCAACCTGATGAAGCGATGCGCAACACTGCCTATTGCAACGACTCAGTGCACACAGTTGACAACATCATCAACATTGACAAAGCTGCAGACAGCAAACAAATTGCTGAGGATGAGCATCCTAAAAATAAAGATGCTAGCAGCAAACAGATAGCTGAAAATCCACGTCCTGAAGGTCATGAGGCAGACAGCCATCATGATGCTGACAGCGACGATGATTACACAGACAGAGTCACACGTGCACAGAAACGTGTGAAAAAACCTGAACGTTTTCTGTGTAACTTTATAAAAAGGGGGATAGCTAAGAGAGCTTACCTGCCACTCACATTGGAAGGGGTCCTCGCGCAAGAAGCACTCCTGGTTTGCGGCTCAGACGTGTCTATCATGTCAGCCGAACTGTTTGAGGAGCTAAGGACCGCCGCTAACGATGTTGACAGGCAAATACCCTTTGTGAAATACACTTATGGTGAGCAACAGGGCCTCGCAAAGACGAGAACAACCCTAATAGCCATGGTTCACATGCAGATTGGCGAAATGTCACTATACCACCCGGTATATGTGTCTGAACTTGACTCACTCCAGACTCCATTTGTGGTTGGCCAAGATTTTATAAATCGCTTTGAAGCGATTATAAATTATGGCAATCAGACAATGTGGGCCACAGTGAGCAGTCCACTGCCAATCGTGGTACCTCCCCAAGGTCAGGACACTGACTGTCTAACAACAGGTACCGCTGAGGTCACATGGGATTCCCCAACCGAGACCACAAACCCGGTAAGTGAACCTTCAACTACAGGTGAGACAGAGGAGACTCAACAGTTGGACCAGACTCTGGCCCATCACGAGAACCTCCTCTGCGAACTGACACCTTCAGCACTCACTGAACACTACCTACCACCGGTAGAAGAAGGTGTGGAGATCCAAGGGTCCCACACAGATGACGCTGTACTGTCCTATGGGACAGGTAATGCGGTAAACAGCCAAGCTTTCAGAGAAGTCTTGGTTCAAGGACATCTGAGCCCACGAAGTGACAGTCTACAACACGCTGACAGTCACTTGGACTTCATGGTTACAGATTTTGAGGACCCCTCCTTAAACAAAAGGGGGGCAAGCTCACACTTCCTACCACAGGTAGAAGACGGTGTAGAGATCCAAGGATCACACACCGAGAACGCTGTGCTGTCCTATGGGACATGTAATTCGGCTATCAGCCAAGCTTTCAATGAAACCTTGGTTCCAGAGCATTTGAATCTAGAACTACTCAGAAATGACATAGTTCTTACAGACTCAAAGAGCACCTCTTCAGTCATGAAGTGGGAAGACATACATCACAACGACAGAGACACGCCTGCGACGGCGCCGACAGTTGTGACACACCTGAATTACGCAGAAAGAGGTAAACGTACAGAGCTACGTTGGCCGAAACCTAAGAAGTTCCTGCGTACTGTCTACTCTAAGCTGCGTAAACAGCCTAAACTAAACAAAGGCATCCTGACTCGTGCCCATGGACGGACGTCCACACCTGTGTGCGTGGTCCCTCATGACCACAGGGGGGTGATGTTAGGCCATGCCCATGTCAAGGACAAAGATTTCAATAACCCCACAAACGACAAAGATCTCGCAAACTCAAAGACTTCATGGGAAAATAAGGTCGTCCAAGCACAGGATAGTAAATAAACTAAACAGTTTAAACTATACTAGTTGCGAAAAGAAACCGTTCCAACTAGAACTTAGAAACGCTAAGCATAAAACCCACAACAAAAACTAACCTTAACAACCGTTTAAATCTGCAGGATTTAATTGACATCGGTTATAAAGCTAAGAACTGTTTTTCTTGTGTGTGACACGTTGGAATCTGACGACCAGAGTGAGTTTGTTGTAGTGAAACGTTGTTTTTAGTTGCTTAATTGCTACTTTTGTCAAAGTCAAAGTCAAAGTCAACTTTATTGTCAGATCTGCAATATGTACTGTACAGGACATACACAGGACCGAAATTGCGTTTCTCTCAGTCCCTCAGTCTCATTTGTGTTATTGAAGTTGTTATTGTTTTCTGAACACTCCCAGCCAAAAGAGGTTTTGATTAATGTTAGTTGAAGACTTAAATGGTTTTAACTATGCCAACATGCTGTTCATTTTGTTAAAGATCTCAATCTTTGAAGAGTCATTGTAGATCAATACTACTTAAGGTACTATAATCTACACTGATCTCCCAATCATTTAGGTAGAACCGATTCGATCGTTTCTATTCTAGATCTATTCATTTTGATGAGTCTCGCCATAGACTTCAAAATTTATAGGGAATACCAAATCTTGCGTCGTTCGTCTAAAAGACAACAGACATTTAGACCAAACTAGTTTTCATTTTTTATTTTAGTTTAACCTAAACTAAATAATGAATGGAGGAATAGTTTGAAAGAAGAGGCCTTCGTTACAGAAGCCCTCCACATTTCTATAGGTATAGATCCCTATATCTGATTTTTACAGCATTGATCCACCCCTTAATTGGTAATTTTAGCTGATCTAATCCATGATAGCTTACATACCAGGTGCTCTGCAGGGAGTGGTGAAGGCTGCACAGAAGTCTGTTGGAGTCAGTCTCTCCACAATCACAGACATTTATACCTCCAGATGCAGGAAAAGAGCCACCTGCATCATGAAAGACCTCACTCATCCAGCACACTCACTCTTTGCCCCACTCCCCTCAGGACGGAGGTTGAGGAGCATCAAGTGTAGAACCACTAGACTGAGGAACAGCTTCTACCCTGAGGCTGTTAGACTCATGAATAAATAAAAATAAAATAAAAATAAACACTGCAAAATATCACATCATACTGATGCTGATCTGTTTTCTTGTTGCTGTGTTCATCTGTGTTCATCTGTGACCATCTGCTCATACAAACTCATGTTCGTGCTGCTGTTTATTCCCACTATATTAGGCTTAGTGTATTACTAGTTGATGTTTTTCTTAGTTAATTCTAGATGTTATTACTGTTTTTCTCTTTCATTTGTTGTTGGATGTAACTGGGACCTCGTGTACATAATCTCGTTTTCATCACATGTACCACATGCGGTGCAAATGACAATAAAGACTCTCTGACTCTCTGACTCTGATATAGGTAAGGCTTAATGTAGAATCCCAATCATAAGCCCACCTAAAACCACATAATTGCATGACACATTGAACCAGGGTGGCACCGACTGGAAGCCATCCAGCCTGCAACCTTCGATGTGGGGACCTGCTGATCCAACGTTGGTCTTCAACCTTCATCCAAGGGCCGCCTCCTCTGCTTCAATCGAGGGATCCCCTCTACATGCTGATTAAAATTCATTCTTGCTGATGAAATCACTAACCCCCATCGTTGTGGATTTACCGTTGTGGATTATAAGACTTTGTTTTCCAAAGGATCACAGACTCAGTTTTCCATGGGTTTGAAAGCTTACCGCAATAGGATTACTTACAAACAGTATGGAATTTCCAAAAACATTATGGGAGTATAATTTTGAACTTTTTTGTTTACTTTTATTTTTCCACTTGCTAGATTACATAGAGGTCAGAGACATTCGGTGGTATCCTTTCGTGTTGGAACTCATCTCCAAGGACAGGCGATGACTTCCAAAAAGGGGGACTGTAGTGATATAGGCCCTCTGTCTTGACCTTCAAGTACACCTCTCTGCATCTCTCTGAAACTCTCAGTGTTACACCTTCTTGAAGCCCTCAAGGAGACGAGTGGACACTATTTTGGTTAACAATTATTATGAATTAATGGACACTAATTAATCAGATTGAACTTTCTCTTTAATGTGTGTTAATTCAGAATTGATCTACAGTATATTTTGTCTGTTACTCTCATGAGTTTTGACCCTTCCGCTGGTTTTATTTCTGCAAGAACAAGCAGGTTCTGAATCTGGGACGTAAAGGCTGTGCAACTTCCTCTCTGTTTTGTCTATGAAGTTAGCCATAATATTCTCTGTGCTCACAGGCCAGTCCATCTGGCCGCTTATGTAAACAGTTTTCCTGTTGTCCTTCAGAGACCATTCTGCCTATGAGATGAAAACCCATCTCTTATTTTGTTAAAACCAGCCAGTAGTCATTAAGGAGGTGGGGAAGACCCCGCCTCCCATATAAAGGTCATTTCCTGCATTTTTCTTTAGTGCTTTTGGGGAGAACTAGCTCACAACCTGCTTCTCTCCTCTGGGAAAGCTGGAGACGCTCCGGTCATTGTGTCAACTCGACCCACGTCTCAGCTGGAGTCACGGCAAAGCCTTGCTGTGCCTCGAAACACTCATTTCTGAAAGAATTTGTTTTCGGAAGTTTTATTTTGAAAGTCAGTCAGCGCGCTTGACCTTTGTTCCCTGCCGAGGGAGGCGAGTTTCCTCGTATCGTGAATCAGCCACACACGCTGAAGTTCCAACTGGACGGCCGTTGGACAAACTCATCCACGTGTTGAGTCCAGACACTTCTCCACTCTTATCTCCAAGAGACGAACCGTCAACAGGTAACGAGTCGTGGTGTGCTTGAACGTGCGGGAGCCCAGCAGTCTGCTCGGGTGGGGAAAAAGTGCCACCCTGTCTGCTCAAAATAATCAACTTCGGTTAACTTAGCTTTCACTTTATTTCTTCCTCCTATTTCTTATTTTTCATAAGCTTTTAATCTGTCAAGTAAATGTACCAACAGTTTAAGTTCCTAACTGTCTGTTTGTTTAATTTGAATTCTTGTCAACGTAGTTATTAAATCAGAGCTAATATCGATACAAATGTTTAATGTAATTTTTGTGATAGTTTCAATAAAAGGTCTATTTTCTGGTAGACCAACATAAGTTGAAGTCTCTTGTGAAGTTACATTTCTGGCTAATTACAGTAAAAGCAATTTAGTACCGGAAAAAGGAAGAACTCGCGAATTGGTGGCAAGTTTGTGTAGATTAAAGTCTGCTCAGACCTGCGCATCTAAAAATATAGGTAAGTCAGTAAACTGACCAGTAAGTCCTATATCTCTACAATAATGGTGGCCCAGTAAGTGTTTAAATACCTTACAGCGCATAGATTGTTACAGGAATAAACAAAACAAAATTCTGATGGGACAGCTAACTTACTTAAAGGAGGAGACACGGAGGGATGACGAGCATGAAGCCTTAGACAAGACAATCTAGAGACAACTGACACAACACCACAGGGCTGAATATATACTGACACAGACGAGGGTGAAATGACAGACACCTGCGGTGATTGGGATTAAACACAGGTGCGACAGTGCTGGATCACAGGAGGAGGGATGTTGAGGAAGGGCTGGTAAACATGAGGGAAAAACACGACAAGCAGGGCCAGACGCCAGAAAACCCTATAGGACCCCCCCTCAAAGGATGGCCCCTGAAATCCCAATGAGAGTACCATCCACTTGGGAGGGTGGGAAGAAAAAGACAAAAGTAGGGTGACATAAACTGGACACAAAAGGCAAACACAGAAACCCTAAGCCCCCCCGAGTCAAGGTGGATGGTCAGGAGACCACCCACAGCAGGGCTGAAGATCCGGGGAGCGATCTGGTGACCATCCGTCGATAGGCCAGAGGTCTGGAAAACGGCCAGGATGCCATCCACCCTTGGACCAGGGTTCCGTGGGCTGCCATGAGGGCCTCGTGAGCGAAGACCTCTGAAGGAGCGAGGGCCTTATGAGCGAAGACCTCTGAAGGAGCGAGGGCCTTGTGAGCGAAGACCTCTGAAGGAGCGAGGGCCTCGTGAGCGAAGACCTCTGAAGGAGCAAGAGCCTCGTGAGCAAAGATCTCTGGATGAGCAAGGACCTCATGAACGAAGACCTCTGAAGGAGTGAGGGCCTCGTGAGCAAAGACCTCTGGATGAGGAACAAAGATCTCTGGATGAGGCGCAAAGATCTCTGGATGAGGTGCGAAGACCTCTGGATGAGGCGCGAAGACCTCTGGATGAGGCGCGAAGACCACTGGATGAGGCGCGAAGACCTCTGGAGCGAAGACCCCCCAGCGAAGCTAGGACCTCCGGATGAGTGTGGCGTGAGGACCTCTGGAGCGAAGACCTCTGATGAAGCAAGGACCTCTGGAGGAGTGAAGACCTCAGATGGAGCGAGGACCTCTGGAGCAAAGACTCCGGTGGAGCGAAGATCTCCGGTGGAGTGAGGACCACAGGTGGGGTGAGGACCTCTGGAGCAAAGACCTCCAGCAAAGTGAGGACCTCCGGAGGAGTGAAGACCTCCGGTGGAGCGAGGACCTCCGGAGGAGTGAAGACCTCCGGTGGAGCGAGGACCTCTGGTGGAGTGAAGACCTCTGGTGGAGCGCGGACCTCTGGTGGATTGAAGACCTCTGGTGGAGCGAAGACCTCCGGTGGAGCGAAGACCACCAGTGGAGCGAAGACCACCAGTGGAGCGAGGACCTCTGAAGCGAAGGCCTCAGAAGCGAAGGTCTCAGGTGGAGCAAAGACCTCCAATGGAGCGAAGACCTCCGGTGGAGCGAAGACCTCCGGTGGAGCGAAGACCTCCGGTGGAGCGAGGACCTTGAAAGCAAAGACCTCCGGTGGAGCGAAGACCTCCGGTGGAGCGAAGACCTCGAGAGTGAAGACCCCTGGCAAAGCGAGGACCTCCGGATGAGTGAAGACCTCCAGTGGAGCGAAGACCCCTGGAGGAGCGAGGACCTCGGGACCCAGGACTACCTCTGGAGCAGTATCTGTGGAGAGAGAGAACATTTCTGCTCCTGATGGCCCCGGTGGGTCAGGTGCAGGACCTAACCTTGGTGCTAGTGTGGGAGCCAGCCTTGGTGCTGGCGTGGTAGCCAGCCTTGGTGCTGAGGTGAGACCCAGTCTTGGTGCTGAAGCGATACTCAGTCGTGGTGCTGGTGTGAGAACCAGTCTTGGTGCTGAGGCGAGACCTAGTCTTGGTGTTGAGGCGAGACCTAGTCTTGGTGCTGAGGCGATACCCAGTCTTGGTGCTAAGGTGAGACCCAGTCTTGGTGCTGGTGTGGCAGCCAGCCTTGGTGCTGAGGTGAGACCCAGTCTTGGTGCTGGTGTAGGAGCCAGCCTTGGTACTGAGACAAGACCCAGTCTTGGTGCTGAGACAATACCCAGTCTTGGTGCTGGTGTGGGAAACAGTCTTGGTGCTGAGGCGAGACACAGTCTTGGTGCTGGTGAGGGAGCCAGCCTTGGTTCTGGTGTGAGAACCAGCGGGGCAGGTGCTGAGGCAAAACCCAGTGAGGCAGGTGCTGAGGCGAAACCCAGCGAGGCAGGTGCTGAGACGAAACCCAGCGAGGCAGGTGCTAAGGCGAACCCAGCGAGGTAGGTGCTGGTATGGAAACCAACGAGTCCAGAGCTGGCGTGGAAACCAACGAGTCCAGAGCTGGCGTGGGGCCAGCGAGTCCAGATCTGGTGTAGAGACCATCAAGTCCAGATCTGGCGTAGAGACCAGCGGGTCCAGAGCTGGTGTGAAGACCAGCGGGTCTAGAGCTGGTGTGAAGACCAACAGGTCCAGAGCTGGTGTGGAGACCAGCAAGTCCAGTGCTGGTGCTGCTGGTGTGGATATTCAGGCAGGAGCAGCTGGTGTGGAACCCGGACCGTGTGCAGCTGATGGAGAAGGAGAGAGATCAGCTGGAGGTGAGCTGAGCGGAAAACCCGGCTGCGCAGGAGCCAGCAGCAGTGAGCGCAGCACGCGCCTCTCCCTCCACGCCTGCTGGGACAGCTGCCATGTTTCCAGCGAGCCGTCATCGCTGTCAGCCCTGGAGCACCTGGAGATGACGTCCTCCACATCGATCAATCTCTCCCACAGATTGCCGTGCTGCCGGGTTCCTTAACCCTGACGGCAGGTTCGCAGGGGTGTGCGGCGTCCTTCCCCCAGTGACAGGTGCGACGTCCTCCCCCCCACGAAGGGAAACGGATGGGCGAGGACTTGGCTAAAGCTGCGAAGGGGCGTGCTGGGGTTCTGTGGGACCGGCTCAGTTCTGCCGCCCGTTCCTCCTGCGGCGAGCCCGAGCGGGCTGCCCTCCTCCCTTTGAAACCGCTCCGGGGAAACAGGAGATGGATGGGGAGGAGGTGGGTTGCGTGAACTTGCCGCTCTGGTTCCTTTTCCCTCCTCTTTGTCACGCAGAGCGGTCTTTTTTGCTTCACGTACCGCATACTCAAAAAGAGTAATCATCCTACTGGGTTCTGACTGGTCTCTGGATTCTATCATGATCGGCTTCCGTGTTGTTTGAACCCATATGCAGGAAGACGAGGAGACTCCAGTAAAATAAGTAAAACGTTTATTTAAAGGAATAAACAAAACAAAATGCTGACGGGGCAGTTAACTTACTTAAAGGAGGAGACGCGGAGGGAAAATGAGCATGAAGCCTTAGACAGGACAATCTAGAGACAACTGACACAACACCACAGGGCTGAATATATACTGACACAGACGAGGGTGAAATGACAGACACCTGCTGTGATTGGGATTAAACACAGGTGCGACAGTGCTGAATCACAGGAGGAGTGATGTTGAGGAAGGGCTGGTAAACATGAGGGAAAAACACGACAAGCAGGACCAGACCCCAGAAAACCCTACAGATATAAAATCGTGTTAATCTACTTGAGGAGGAGGCAGGTCCGACGGGCCTGTTGAAAGAGTTCAGTAATTTCAGATGGATCAGCTGATCACCGGCCACATGCGTCCACTGACCGGCCGGTTAAAAGAGGTCAAAAAAATGACCAGTTAAGCTTCAGATGGATTTGCTAATCACCAGCTGTGCGTGTTCCTGCATCTGCTGTCATGTGTGGTGAAGGAAGTACAGTAGCATCATCTTCAAAAGCCAAAGCGACCAGCACTTTCAATTAAGATAGCCTTGTGCTATATTTTCCAAATAATATTGCTCTTAAAATATTTTGTTCTTTTGTATAATAGCCTATCTTTAGAGTTGATTCTTAAGCTATTCATTTTGTATGTCAATATCCATTTGGTGAATCAAGAAATCTCATATCTTCCTTTCTTTGAAATATGTTTTTAAAATATGTCAAACTGATTAGCTTACAAAAGCAGGAAAAGCTTTATTAAAAAAAGAAGGGGTTTTTTTTTGTTATTTTTTTAATTTTTAAATTTTGTTTTGTTTTTGTTTTTGGGCCTGTAATTACAGTTAATTTGATCGGGTCAGGTCGGGTTTGGAAAAAATGGGCCGGATCAGATTTGTTAGGGCCGAATGCAAAGTGGTCAAAAATATAAAAGAAATGTGAAAAACTGTGAAATTGTAATTTTTAGCTAAAAGGCAGAACTTTTACGTCATGCGTCCTGCAGTTTGTCTTCAGTTGTGTGAGCAGATGGTTCAGTCGTCATCCCTCAGGGCCGTCAGGTTGTTGGTTGGACTCCAGCTCCTCCTGTGTTTGAGCTGATGCAGCTTGCAGCGTGCACGCTCTCTGCCGTGGGACTGCAGAGCTCAAAGACAAGCAGAGCGTCTTCTGAAGCAGTGCTTATGTAACCGTGTGTTTGTATTAGAAAGAGGAAGTGTGTTGTGCTGTTGTTCAGCTCCTGCAGGGCCCACATGCTTCCTGTGGCTGTCCACGCTGCAGGGGAGGACGGGGAAGGCCTGTTAGGTGTCTGTGCTTCCCAGCATGCTCGGCTCCTATCAGCCTCCACCACCTCCTGCCTGCAGCAGGTCTGGCTGTTACACCACCATTGCTCACCACAGCTTAAATAAGAGCGACGGCTCTGATCTGAGGTCTGATCTAATCTCTGAGCCCATCTGCCTGCTGCTCGGAACAACAACACGCTTCACTCCTGTCTTCGTCAGGTCGGAGTCTCTGTCCGGCTGCAGGTTATAAATACTCCACCTCTGCGTGTGTCCTGGTGGCAGTTAGCCGTTGGGAAAGGCCTTCGGTGCTTGTAGCATCTTCCTCTGGGTGGAGTGGAAGAAAGAAATAGTTGAGTGTTGGCCAACAGGCGAACAGCTTCTCCTTTTAGATTATTTCAGAGGAGCTGACCTACACAGTCATACCTGATGCTGTAAGCCCCGCCCATTCCTGGGCGTGGTCTCCAGTAAATATTTCTCAAAGAGCTTGAGTTTTATTTTTCTATTTTGAGCTAAATGTAACAAAACAAACCTGGAAACATCTTTCTGATGGAGCTTCCTTTATCATCTCCTTTAGGAATCGCTAAAGCCCCTTTATGAAAGGAGACATTTACATCCCATCATTTATTTTGACACTGTATTTCAAAGTGACACATTCAGCTGGACTGATCTGAAGTTGGGAGAGTGAGCAGCAGCAGGAAACATATTCAGGTGTTCTAGTCTTTATTTATTATTATTTTATGAACTTATTAATATTTTATTTAAAACATTATTATTTTATTGTTTATTTATTTATGTATATTGTTTTATTAACTTATTAATATTTTATTAATTATTATTATTTTATTGTTTATTTATTTATGTATATTGTTTTATTAACTTATTAATATTTTATTAATTATATATATATATATACAGTATTTTATTATTTATATTTTTATTGTTTATTTATTTATGTATATTGTTTTATTAACTTAACGGGAGTGGTGGTACAGAGGTTAAGAAGGTGAGCTTGTGATCGGAAGATCGTCGGTTCAAGCCCCGGTACCGACAACATCAAGAATGTGGTGGGATAAGTGAAGCAGTCACACCTGTCTCCACCCTCATCTGCCCCACTCTGGGCCCTTGAGCAAGGCCCTTAACCCACAACATCTGCTCCAACCCTAGATATCAGCTCTCTGCTCCACACAGAGGGTTGTGGTAGCTCTGGGAACCCTAGATATCAGCTCTCTGCTCCACACAGAGGGTTGTGGTAGCTCGGTGGTCTGTGGTTGTGTCAGGAAGGACATCCGCCGTAAAAACAATTCCCAAGTCTTCATGCAACTAGTTCGCTGTGGTGACCCCTGAAGAAGGGAGAAGCCGAAAGAAGAAAAAAAGTTATTTTATTATTTTTATTTTAATATTATTTTATCGTTATTCATTATTTTATTGTTTATTTATTAATATTATTTTATTTAATGAGCAACCTTTCATAATGAAGTCATATTTTACATTTAATCTTATTTTACTAACAGGGTCCCACTAAAAAGTTCATTTGGATCCAACAAAATGTGAATAAAACAGTCAAAGTGTTTGTTGAATGAATGGGAACATGCCAGAGCTGTTCAAGTTTTGATCAAGTTCTCAACATCTGTCCTTCTTCTCGCAGCAGTTCAAACAGGTGAAATGTTTTTTTTTTTTTATTGATGCAATTTAGGGCAGCATGGTGGCGCAACTGGTAGAGCTGCTGCCTCTCAGCGAGCAGGTCCCTGGTTCAAATCCCGGTCCAGGGGCCTTTCTGGGTGGATCAAAAAAGGCGTTCAATACAGAACAACTGGACTTTATTTGTAACAGAAGACGTTTCGCTCTTCATCCGGGGAGCTTTATCAATTCTATGAGGAGACTGTGAAAGCGAGCGAAGTTATATAGGCTGATCCACTGACACGCACCAACATATGTAAATTGACAAATCACACCTCACACATTGATAGCATGTGTGAGGTGTGATTTGTCAATTTACATACAGTAGGATGTGTGTGTGTTCTGTAAGCTCTGCTTTCACACCCTGAACTTTGAATGGGTCACAGGCACGTGTTATCCCAAGTATGTGTGTGTGTTAGCTTCCAATTTACATATGTTGGTGCGTGTCAGTGGATCAGCCCGTATAACTTCGCTCGCTCTCACAGTCTCCTCATTGAATTGATAAAGCTCCCCGGATGGGAAGCGAAACGTCTTCTGTTACAAATAAAGTCCAGTTGTTCTGTATTGAACGCCTTTTTTGATTGATCATGTCCTGGACAACAGAAAATCTTCACCAGCATCTTTCTGGGTGGAGTTTACATGTTCTCTCTGTGCATGTGGGTTTTCTCCGTGTACTCCGGTTTCCTCCCACAGACCAAAAATATGCATGTTAGTCTGATGGTACTCTACATTGTCTCGAGTGAATGTTTGTTTGTCTCTATGTGTCTCTGTGATGGACTTGCGACCCGTCCAGGGTGGACCCCACCCCTCGTACTGTGATTGCTGGACGTGGGCGCTGGTGACCCCGTGACCCAAAATGGAAGAAGCGGGTAAAAAATGATGGATGGATGTTTTAATATATTCATATGTACAAACCATTCTGTGTTTCTCAAATGTTTATTTGGACTTATCAGCTGAGGTTAAAGTGTTGACAGCAGTGTTTTAAGTCGTAACCATGGCAACTGCTGCTGTCATGTTGTAGGTGTGTGTCTGTGTTCTTATCAGCATGCTTCCTACTGCAGGCAGGAAGTTAATGACTCAGCTTATCAGCTCCAATCAAGATCATGAGCAACCTGACAGAGTTGTCAAACTGCTCCTGCATGCTCCTCTTCCTCCTCCGCTGCCTCGGTGAGGATGAGGAGGGGCAGGTCTCCACTCCTCCTCCTCCTCCTCTGCAGGGATTATGAGCTCTGAGGAGACTTTAGAAGTTATCCCTGTCTGATCCACCTGATTCATCTCTGACTCACAACATTTCTGTTTGCTTATCAAATTAAACCTCACTAAGTGTTAAATTCACAGAAATGTAGGAAGAAGACATAAAGATTTATCTTCTTGGTGTTTTGCTTTAAATGCCACAGAAACAATGAAGAATATTTCTGGGGGAAAAAAACAAGCAGGATGAATTTTATGCTCCTTCAAGGTGTGTTAAAAGTAGTTTATTTATTTTTTTATTTATTGATTCCAGTCATTCGGGTCAACACCTTCTTCCTGTTATAATCCAAAGTAACCCAAAATCTGGTCTAAAACCATCTGGACTAAATGTTTGGTTCTGCCCTAACTGTCTGTAGCTAGATAGACAGATGGACGGACGGACGGAACAGCTGTAGATGGGCTGAATGTTCAGTCAGATGTCTCGTAAATAAATAATAAATTATTAAGATAGGTGTAAGAAAAAGCACCACAGATGCCATCTTTGCTTTAAGGATGCTGATAGAGAAGTACAGAGAGGGTCAGAAAGAACTCCATTGTGTGTTTGTGGATTTAGAAAAAGCATATGACAGGGTGCCAAGAGAAGAGGTGTGGTATTGCATGAGGAAATCTGGAGTGGCAGAAAAGTATGTTAGACTGGTACAGGACATGTATGAAGACAGCAGGACATGTATGAGGACAGCAGGACATGTATGAAGACAGCAGGACATGTATGAAGACAGCAGGACATGTATGAGGACAGCAGGACAGTGGTGAGATGTGCTGTAGGAGTGACAGATAGCTTCAAGGTGGAGGTGGGATTGCATCAAGGATCGGCTCTGAGCCTCTTCTTGTTTGCTCTGGTGATGGACACTACAAGGAGCAGAGGTCACAAAGGTGCAGGACTTCAAGTACTTGGGGTCCACTGTCCAGGAAAATGGGGAATGTGGTAAAGAGGTGAAAAAGAGAGTCCAGGCAGGATGGAGTGATGGAGAAAAGTTTCAGGAGTGATTTGTGACAAGAAGGTTTCAGCAAGGTGTCAGCTTTCGCTGGAGCGGTTTGCAGCCGAGTGTGATGCGGCCGGGATGAGGATCAGTTCCTCCAAATCCGAGGCCATGGTCTTGAGCCGGAAAAGGGTAGCATGCCCTCTCCGGGTCGGGGAGGAGGTCCTGCCCCAAGTGGAGGAGTTTAAGTATCTCGGGATCTTGTTCACGAATGAGGGAAAACTGGAGCGTGAGATCGATAGGCGGATAGGTGCAGCGTCCGCAGTGAAGCGGGCGCTGTACCGGTCTGTCGTGGTGAAGAGAGAGCTGAGTCAAAAGGCAAAGCTCTCAATTTACCGATCGATCTACGTTCCCACCCTCATCTATGGTCATGAGCTTTGGGTTGTGACCGAAAGAACAAGATCTCGGATACAAGCGGCTGAAATGAGTTTTCTCCGCAGGGTGGCTGGACTCTCCCTTAGAGATAGGGTGAGAAGCTCAGTCATCCGGGAGGGACTCGGAGTAGAGCCGCTGCTTCTCCACATCGAGAGGAGCCAGTTGAGGTGGCTCGGGCATCTGGTTAGGATGCCTCCTGGACGCCTCCCTGGTGAGGTGTTCCGGGCATGTCCCACCGGGAGGAGACCCAGAGGAAGACCCAGGACACGCTGGAGGGACTATGTTTCTCGGCTGGCCTGGGAACGCCTTGGGATTCCCCCGGAGGAGCTGCTCCAAGTGGCTGGGGAGAGGGAAGTCTGGGCCTCCCTACTTAGGCTGCTACCCCCGCGACCCGACCCCGGATAAGCGGAAGAAGATGGATGGATGGATGGATGTGTCAGCAAAGGTCAAAGGAAAAGTTTACAAGACAGTGGTGAGACCAGCTATATTGTATGGTCTGGAGACGGTGGCATTGACAAAAAGACAGGAGAAAGAACTGGAAGTGGCAGAAATGAAGATGTTGAGGTTCTCCTTAGGAGTGACAAGGATGGATAAGATCAGGAATGAGATCATCAGAGGTACAGCACATGTTGAACAACTGGGAGATAAAGTTAGGGAGGACACACTGAGATGGTTTGGACATGTCCAGAGGAGGGACAGTGGTTTGGACATGTCCAGAGGAGGGACAGTGGTTTGGACATGTCCAGAGGAGGGACAGTGGGTATATTGGTAGAAGGATGTTAGAAATGCAGCTGCCAGGAAAAAGACAAAGAGGAGATATATGGATGCAGTTAGAGAGGACATGGAGGTAGTTGGAGTGAGGACAGAGTGAGATGGACAAGGTTGACTCACTGTGGAGACCCTGAAGAGGGAAAAGCCAAAAGAAGAAGAAGAAGAATACATCCATCCATCCATCCATTATCTTTACCCGCTTCCTCCATTTTGGGCCACGGAGGGTCACCAGTGCCATGTCCAGCAATCAATGTGTGAGGGGCAGGGACACCCTGGACAGGTCTCCAGTCCATCACGGGGACACATAGAGACAAATGAGACAAACAACCATTCACTCTCTCACCTAGAGACAATTTTTAGCATTACCAGTCAGTCAAACGTGCATGTTTTTGGTCTGTGTGAGGAAACTGGAGTACTTGGCCCCCGGACCGGGATTTGAACCGACAACCTTCTCGCTGAGAGGCATCAGCTCTACCAGTTGCGTCACCATGCTGCCAAGATGAATACTGTGTGACGTAAAGGAAAACAAACCTTCTCTGGTTTAAGTTGAGAAAATGTAATTGATATCATCCGTCTCCAAAACATTTAGATAAAATATATTTACACACGTTTGTAACAAGAGGCAGCTGGTGCGGGCTAGCAGTGCGAATCCCTCCCTTAGAGTTATAATAAAAATTTGAAAGTTAACAAAAATGATTAATGTCAAACATAAACTGTTTGTTTCACGTTTTAGTGAAGTCTAGAACAGCATCAAGACCAAACAGTCACAGAAAAACACTCAGATTTTACAGCCCAGACAGCATCATGTTCATGGGGTTGAGTGATTGACAGGTGTCAGGCCACACCCCCTTTATTTACTGCTCGTTTGGACCAAAGCCTTCAGCCACCGAGAGTGTCCATAACTTGATGTCTTGATGTCCTCTCAAGTCTTGTGTTTTAGGACTGTAGACTCCAGGTGGACTGAAGACAGAGCAACGGTTAGCATTAGCGTAAATATGGTGGAATTATTTTCTCTGTTAAACTAGTGGGGAAGTGGTGGAGCATACGGTATGTGTCAAACTCAAGGCCCGGGGGCCAAATGTGGCCCTCGTTGACATCTCATCTGGCCCTCAAGATGATGTGTGAAATGTAAAATACTTCTATCTCTTCCAACAATTTTCCGTCACGTCATCTGGACATCTCTAAAAAAGCTAAGTCTGGTCCTCTGGACATTCAAAAAATAAAACAAAACAAAACAAAGCAAAAAAAAGTAGAAACGTTTCGTCTTTCGTCCGAAAGACTTCCTCAGTCTGAGTTGCTGTATTCAGCTCAGTCTTATAAATAGCACCCTCTCACAGTGTTGCACAACCAGTTGGCTGATGACAGCCTGAAACCAGTTGCTCACATGATCAAGGAGGGCCATCAGCCTAACAATGGATCATTAGCACCCTGATGGTTGTTTGCTATTCACAGAGGGCTGAGTGATACTAGCAATCACAGCATTGTAAGAGGGAGACAGTTGAACCCGGAGGCCTCCACCCCGGTTTAATGATGGACGGTTTCTTTTCACAAAGATGGCCTCCTTTACTCCTCTCTCAAACCATCGTTCCTCTCTATCAAGGATGTGAACATCTTCATCCTTGAAAGAGTGACCGCTGGCCTGGAGATGAGTGTAGACCGCAGAGTCCTGACCTGATGATGTTGATCTTCTGTGCTGGGCCATCCTTTTGGCCAGTGGCTGTTTAGTTTCCCCAATATAAGACTGATCACAGCCCTCCTGACACTGAACAGCATACACAATATTACTCTGTTTGTGCCGGGGGACTGGATCTTTGGGATGAACCAGTCTTTGCCGTAATGTATTTTGGGGTTTAAAAGCCACTGGGACGTTGTGTTTAGAGAATAAACGTCTCAATGTCTCTGAAACTCCCGCAACATACGGAATGACCACTGGTCTGGGTCTGGGTTCCTTCTTTTCACCTGATGGCTGGCTGGAGTCCTGTTTGGGTTTCTTCTCTGCTTTCAGGAAGGCCCAGTTAGGATATCCACATTTCTCTAGAGCCTGTTTTGTGTGTGATTTCTCCTTCTGTCTGGCTCCTGAGTTAGTGGGGACGCTGTCTGCTCTGTGATACAGAGTCCTGATGACTCCTAACTTGTGCTCCAGAGGGTGATGGGAGTCAAACTGTAAATACTGGTCTGTGTGGGTGGGTTTGCGGTACACCTCAGTTTGCAAATTTCCTCTATCAGAAACTGAGACCTCACAGTCCAAGAAAGCCAACCTGCCATTTTTTACATCTTCTCGTGTGAACTTGATATATTTATCCACAGAGTTGATGTGATCAGTGAAATGTTGGACTTCCTGAGATTTAATTTTAACCCAGGTGTCATCAACATACCTGAACCAATGACTTGGTGGTCTCCCTGAAAAGGACGTCAAGGCTCTCTTTTCTACCTCCTCCATGTACAGGTTGGCAACAATAGGAGAAACTGGAGACCCCATAGCACACCCATGTTTCTGCCTATAATATTGCTCCCCATATGTGAAGTAGGTTGACTGCAGGCACAGTTTCAAGAGTTGACACAGTTGCTCTGTGGAAAGCGTGGTCCTGCTGTTCAGAGTGGTGTCTGATTTTAACCTTAAACAGACCACCTCTACTGCCTCATCAACAGGAATGCACGTAAAGAGTGATGTAACATCAAAAGAGACCATTGTTTCATCAGTCTCCATGATGACATCCCTCACCTTATCCACAAAGTCCATGGTGTTCTGTATGTGGTGTTCTGAGCTGCCAACTAAAGGGATGAGTACAGATGCCAGATTTATAAGACTGAGCTGAATACAGCAACTCAGACTGAGGAAGTCTTTCGGACGAAAGACGAAACGTTTCTACTTTTTTTTGCTTTGTTTTGTTTTATTTTTTGAATGTCCAGAGGACCAGACTTAGCTTTTTTAGATTTTTCTACCTGGATTATTGAGCATGCATCAGAGTCATCTGGACAGTTTCTTTTTTTGTGCTGAAACGTTCCACCTTCCATCCAGAAGGTTTCATCAGTCAAGAAAACACACAACACAAAACTGATTCTTCCCCCAACAGCTTACTGCAAAGTGGAACAAACCAGTTATGTTGGTGCTAGGATGATTTCTTTGGCACGCCCCCTCCTTTGGTGCCGGACATCTCCCGCGTTTTGTGTTGTGTGTTTCCTTGACTGATGAAGCCTTCTGGATGGAAGGTGAAATGTTTCAGCACAAAAAATATATAAAAAAAGAAACTGTCCAGATGACCTGACTGAGAATTGTTGCATTGTAAACCTGGATTATTGAGCATGGACTTTGTTGACTTCTATCTCTTGAATTTTTTTCAGTAATCTTTGATTGTGATGTTGAAAACACAACAGAGGACATCAAATGAGACCACCCAAACTCTTGTTGAGGAACTTGTGACCAAGAAAAGATGTCGGATATCTGATCTGAGCTAATGCAGTTTCTGAAATTGGCCCTAGTTTGAAAAAGGTTTTAATTTTGGCCTTCTTTTGTAAGTGACTTTGACACGCCCGGTATAGAGAATGTGGGCCTTTGATCGTAAGGTTGCCGGTTCAACTCCCTGGAACAGACAACATTTTTAAAAAAATGTGTGTCGGAAAGGTGAAACACCCACACCTGTATCCACCCTCATCTGCCCCACTCTGGGCCCTTGAGCAAGGCCCTTAACCTCCAAAATCTGCTCTACTGGGCACCCTAGATATCAGCTCTCTGCTCCACACAGAGGGCTGTGGTAGCTCGGTGGTCTGTGGTTGTGTCAGGAAGAACATCAGGTGTAAAAACAATTGCTCAGTCTTCCTGCGACTTAGTTCACTGTGGCGACCCCTGAAGAAGAGAGCAGCTGAAAGAAGAAAACGTTTTTTAAATCTGTCAAGGGGTTTATTAAATAATTAGTCTTTACAGATGCAGATTATCTTTGTAGAGGTGTAGTAGAGCGCCGTATGAGTGTGTGTGTGTGTGTGTGTGTGTGTGTTGGAGGTAAAGGAGGGCACAGATTGTTGTAAAGTACTTTGAATATCTGGATTAGATAGAAAGTACAGTCCATCTACCATTGATGCTCTTTTTGTTGTTTTTGCAGGATGCTGGAAGTGGAGGTGAAGACAGACAAAACAATATTCAACTGTTTTGTTTTACTCAGCCTTAGTGAAAGGTCGAGCTAACCATATGTATATGTTTGTGGGTGGGGGGTTGTATTAATACATTTACATATGTAATGAGCATCCTTCATAAGACGGCCAGGCTTGTTCTCAGAGATATGGTGAGGAGCTCCATCATCTAAGAGCTGGGAGTGTCTGCTCCTCACTGAAGAAGTTTTCTGAGGTGGTTCAGACATAGGACGTCTCCGAGATGACTCCCTCTGGAAGTTTGCTGGTCATGTCCTGCTAGGAGAAGACCTCAGACAAACAGAACTCTCTGGAATGCCCTGACTCATGCTCAATAATCCATGTAGAAAATCTAAAAAGCTAAGTCTGGTCCTCTGGACATTCAAAAAAAAAAGCAAAATGCTGGTGAAGATTCTCAGTCGTCCAGGACATGATAAAATCAGAAAAAGTGTTCAATACAAAAACAACTGGACTTTATTCGTTACAGAAAACGTTTCACCCTCTATCCAAAGGGCTTTTTCAATTCAAAGGAGCAGCCTGTGTGACAGTTATAAAACAGGCTGACATGTCACGCACCAACCTATGTAAATGCAAACACAAAGCACAAAACACAAATAAAGGTTGAATGAATGAAAAAAGCAAAAAAACTGTAGAAAAAAAAAACTGTAGAAACGTTTCATCTTTCGTCCAAAAGACGAAACGTTTCTACAGTTTTTTTGCTTTTTTTTGAATGTCCAGAGGACCAGACTTAGCTTTTTTAGAACTCTCTGGAATGATGCTGCATCCTCTCTGGCCTGTGAACAAGTCACCAGTGAGTGAATCTGTTGCTTCCAAAGCCCACTGGATTATGAATCTTATACAAAATGTTTGATGGACGTCACACACTCACTGACACATTCATGATTCGTCCTGTTGTCTTTTCAATCATCTGCTTGGATCTGTTTCAATAGACTACATGCCACGGACTTCCGTTCTAGCACTTCCGCATTCATGAGCCGGACCGCGCACTTCCGGTTAGCGGGAATGACACGAACATAAATGACTAAATACAATTAATAAAACATCTACATACACACCAATAATAACTCTATACACATATAAATCCATATAAATCTATGGCGACGTTCCCCCTACGGATAGCCGTGATAAATAGTTGCCCTAACCCCCCCTCGGAACAACTTGTAGTGCCAGTAGCGCGCAGCCGCTTCCCGTTTCGGGTCGTTGTCATGGTCTGCTACTAGGAGCTAACGCTAACAACAACGGCAGTGGATCGGAACCGGAAGTGCAGGATGTGTCCGATATTTCAACGGAAGTACGTCACACCTACCCGTGGCATAAAGCCTATTAATCAGGGTACAACAGAAATGTATTGATGAAAATAACCAGTTTATCCATAAATATACTGGGTTAGGTATTTAGTCAGCGGCTATAGTGAAGCCTTCCTGGTGGTGTTTGTGCTGCAGTCGGTGCTGGTGTGGGTGATGCTGACAGGTCAGTGAGATGTGAATAAAGCCCTTCACTCAGCAGCTTTGTCTTTCTGTTGAATCTCTCGTTTCAGGAATGTTGCCTTCACCCACCGAGCTCCGATGCTATCGCCTTGACTGGATGAGGCTGCAGAGCTAGACAGTCCAGAACAGCACAGAGCTGAGAGGAGGAAGGAAAAATCAGGCCGAGCAGCATTACTGAGGCAGAAGGTCAACGGTCAGCACACAATGTTTTCCTCCTCGTCCTTTTACTGAAACCGCTCGGCTCTTTTCTGCCTTCCTTGATGGAAGAAAATGAAATATAAACTCTGATTTGAAACAGGAAACCAGTTCATATTTCATTTGTTTAAAACTGGTCATAAAACTCAGGATTCAGTTGAAAACTTTTTTCACTAAGACCTGCTGTGAGGAGGAGAGGGGTAAAAACATTTCCTTTTGTAAAAATAGCCATGAAAAATGTCAGAAGGTAAAAAGAAGTGAAGTTAAAATAGACTTCTTCGTTTTTTTAAATAGATGTATTATTATTCTTTCCTTGTTGTTTGGGTGATTTAGTCAGAGATCAATATTCTCATCCTGGAGTGTTGCGGTTAGGCATGTTTACATTAATATATGTTTACGGGCGGCCGTGGCGTAGTGGTAATGGCAGTCGTCCCCCAGTCTGAAGGTTGGAGGTTTGAATCCCGGTTCCCCACACCATGTGTCGTTGTGTCCCTGGGCAAGACACTTAACCCCGAGTTGCTCCCAGTAGGACTGGAAAGCGCCTTGCATGGCAGTCTGCCGCTACCGGTGTATGACTGTGTGTATGAATGGGTGGATGGTTGGTATTGTAAAGCCCTTTGGGGCCCCTCATAGGGGGCTGGAAAGCACTATATAAATAAGCTCCATTAAATCAAAAAAGGCGTTCAATACAGAACAACTGGACTTTATTTGTAACAAACAAGACGTTTCGCTCATCATCCGATAAGCTTTCTCAATTGGAGACTGTGAGAGGGAGAGAGAAGTTATAAGCAAAGCTGGGTCACTGGTGCACACCAAACTAGGTAAATTGGAAGCTAACACACACACACATACTTGGGATAACACGTGCCTGTGACCCATTCAAAGTTCAGTGTGTGAAAGCAGAGCTTACAGAAAACACACACACACATCCTACTGTATGTAAATTGACAAAAACCACACTTCACACATTGAGCTCCATTAAACGTCCAGCTAACAGGAGTCAGATGATGTCATAAATGTTGGCATGTCTCTTGTATAAAAAATACTTTCACCTCATTTCCACTTAATCCAAATTGACTGTCCTACATATTTTTTTAAAATGCACTGTTGTATTTAAATGATGGACAGTTTTACAGCAGTAACCAGAAATTATTACTTTATCAATTCTCTTTTTTGTTTTGCAGGTAGATAGAATCGATTCAGTTCAATTCAAAAACACTTCATTGATCCCAAAACTAAATTAAATGTTGTAGCTCATCATCCTGGTTTCATTAAAGAGTTGTTAAAGATGCTGATGGTTGTGGGCAGGAAGGATCTCCTGCAGCGGATCTGAAGAATCTAGCCACAGATGCCGATCCATCCACCCGGACCCAGTGAGCCTCTTGGTCCTTCTGGGCAGAAGGACCACCTGAATCCAGGCAGAACTCCTCCCCGAGCAGCTTGTTGAGCTCCTGGTCACCATCAACAGCCAGCTGCAGGTGTCGGGGGATGATGCCAGTCCTCATGCTGTCACGAGTCGTGTTTCCCTCCAGCTCCAGGTTCTCAGCAGTCAGGTACTCAAGCACCTCGACCAGGTAGATGGGAATTCATCCACGGCTCTTCCTTTTCAACTCCTTTAGGATTTGGGGCTGTAGTTGAGGTATCTGAGCTTTTGAGATGTTAATCAGCTGCTCCCTACGGTGGCCCTAAGGTGTAAATGAATTACGGTACATGAAATAAACGGAATTACATTTGAAAAAACACAACAAAAACAACAAAAACACAACAACATTTAAAAAAACACAACAAAAACACAACAACATTTGAAAAAACACAACAAAAACACAACAACATTTGAAAAAACGAAATTACATTAAGCCAAAGCGGAAGTGGCCGGAATCACATTAGAAAAAAACAGAATTACATTTGAAAAAACAGAATGACATTTGGAAAAACGGAATTACATTAGAAAAAAAACAAAAACAGAATTACATTAAGCCAAACAGAATAAAAAAAATAAAAAAACTTTATTAACAACATAAAACTGAACATCCGTCTTTTTCTAATGTAATTCCGTTTTTTCAAATGTCATTCTGGTTTTTTCAAATGAAATTCCGAGTTTTTCTAATCTGATTTAGGCCACTTCCGCTTTGGCTTAATGTAATTCCGTTTTTTCTAATGTGATTCCGGCCACTTCCGCTTTGGCTTAATGTAATTCCGTTTTTTCTAATGTGATTCCGGCCACTTCCGCTTTAGCTTAATGTAATTCCGTTTTTCCTATTGTGATTCCGTCCACTTTCGCTTTGGCTTAATGCAATTCCGTTTTTTCTAATGTGATTCCGGCCACTTCCGCTTTGGCTTAATGTAATTCCGTTTTTTCAAATGTCATTCTGTTTTTTTCAATTGTAATTTCGTTTTTTCAAATGTTGTTGTGTTTTTGCTGTTTTTGTTGTGTTTTTCCAAATGTAATTCCATTTCTTTTTATGTAGTTCATTTTACACCTTAGGGCCACCGTAGATCCCAGATGCATGGACTGCAGCGTCTGAACAACATCTGCCCACATTAAAGATCTGCCTGTGGGTGTTTGATTCTGACAGATGTAAAAACTCAGATGATGAATTCTAAATTCAGTCCACACATCATATTACTTCCTGTCAGCTGTAAAGTCTTCTCTTTCCGTGAAAACATTGTGATCTGTCTGCTCCTTCATTTGACTTCCTGACAGAATAAGCTCTTTCCAAACTCTGCCCAGTGAACTCAGGAGAAGCCACAGATTCCACAGCAAGGTGCGGCAGTGGTTAGAGCTGTCACCTGTCAGCAAGAAGGCCACAGATCCATTTCCTGACCCGGGAGCTTTCTGTGTGGAGTCTACATGTTCTCCCAGTGCATGTAGGTTTTTATTGGTAATTCTGTTTCCTGTTTTACCCATGGAGCCCGGCCGGGCACAGCCCGAAGAGGAGACGTGGGTCCCCCTTCCCATGGGCTCACCACCTGTGGGAGGGGCCAAAGGGGTCGGGTGCAATGTGAGATGGGTGGTGGCCGAGGGCGGGGACCCTGGCGGTCTGATCCTCGGCTACAGAAGCTGGCCATTGGGACATGGAATGTCACCTCTCTGGTGGGGAAGGAGCCTGAGCTAGTGTGTGAGGTTGAGAGTTTCCGACTAGAAATAGTCGGACTCACCTCAACGCATGGCTCTGGCTCTGGAACCAGTTTCCTTGAGAGGGGTTGGACACTCTTCCACTCTGGAGTTGCCCCTGGTGAGAGGCGCCGAGCAGGAGTGGGCATACTGGTTGCCCCCCATCTTGGTGCCTGTACGTTGGGGTTCACCCCGGTGAACGAGAGGGTAGCCTCCCTTCGCCTACGTGTGGGGGGACGGGCTCTGACTGTTGTTTGTGCCTATGCGCCAAACGGCAGCGCAGATTACCCACCCTTTTTGGAGTCCTTGGAGGGGGTATTGGAGAGTGCACCTCCTGGGGACTCCCTTGTTCTACTGGGGGACTTCAACGCTCACGTGGGCAATGACAGTGAGACCTGGAGGGGTGTGGTTGGGAGGAACGGCCCCCCTGATCTGAACCCGAGTGGTGTTCTGTTATTGGACTTCTGTGCTCGTCATGGATTGTCCATAACAAACACCATGTTCAGGCATAAGGGTGTCCATATGTGCTCTTGGCACCAGGACACCCTAGGTCGCAGTTCGATGATCGACTTTGTTGTCGTCTCATCTGATCTGCGGCCGCATGTCTTGGACACTCGGGTGAAGAGAGGGG
>JBBPBX010026577.1:0-37986 GCA_038048925.1 Garcialebias charrua | reverse complement strand
GTGAGGGATGCTGTCAAGCTGAAGAAGGAGTCCTATTGGGCCTTTTTGGCCTGTGGGACCCCGGAAGCAGCAGATAGGTACCGACAGTCCAAGCGGCATGCGGCTCGGGTGGTTGCTGAGGCAAAAACTCGGGCGTGGGAGGAGTTCGGAGAGGCCATGGAGAATGACTTCCGTACGGCTTCGAGGCGATTCTGGTCCACCATCCGGCGTCTCAGGGGGGGAAAGCGGTACGCAACCAACACCATTTATGGTGGGGATGGCGTGCTGTTGACCTTAACTCGGGATGTTTTGAGTCGGTGGGTGAATACTTCAAAGACCTCGTCAATCCTACTGGCACGTCTTCGACTGAAGAAGCGGAGCCTGGGGACTTTGGGTCGGGCTCTCCAATCTGTGGTGCTGAGGTCACCGATGTGGTTAAAAAGCTCTGCAGTGGGAAGGCTCCGGGAGTTGATGAGATTCGCCCTGAGTTCTTTAGGGCTCTGGATGTTGTGGGGTTGTGTTGGCTTATGCGACTCTGCAATATTGCGTGGACATCGGGGGCAGTTCCCTTGGATTGGCAGACTGGGGTGGCGGTTCCCCCTATTATATACCGTAGGGTGTGTTCCAACTATAGGGGGATCACACTCTTAAGCCTCCCTGGTAAGGTCTATTCAGGGGTTCTGGAGAGGAGGGTCCGTCGGATAGTCGAACCTCGGATTCAGGAGGAGCAGTGTGGTTTTTGTGCTGGTCGTGGAACACTGGACCAGCTCTACACCCTCAGCAGGGTCCTGGAGGGCGCGTGGGAGTTTGCCCAACCAGTTTACATGTGCTTTGTGGACTTGGAAAAGGCATTCGACCGCGTCCCTCGGGGGGTTCTGTGGGGGGTACTCCGGGAGTATGGGGTACCAGGCCCATTGATATGGGCTGTTAGGTCCCTGTACGACCGGTGTCAGAGCTTGGTCCGCATTGCCGGCAGTAAGTCAGGCTCGTTTCCAGTGAGAGTTGGACTCCGCCAAGGTTGCCCTTTGTCACCGATTCTGTTCATAACTTTTATGGACAGAATTTCTAGGCGCAGCCAAGGTGTTGAGAGGATCCGTTTTGGTGGCCTTAGAATCGCTTCTCTGTTTTTTGCAGATGATGTGGTCCTATTGGCTTCATCAGATCGTGATCTACAGCTTTCGCTGGAGCGGTTTGCAGCCGAGTGTGATGCGGCCGGGATGAGGATCAGTTCCTCCAAATCCGAGGCCATGGTCTTGAGCCGGAAAAGGGTAGCATGCCCTCTCCGGGTCGGGGAGGAGGTCCTGCCCCAAGTGGAGGAGTTTAAGTATCTCGGGGTCTTGTTCACGAATGAGGGAAAACTGGAGCGTGAGATCGATAGGCGGATAGGTGCAGCATCCGCAGTGAAGCGGGCGCTGTACCGGTCTGTCGTGGTGAAGAGAGAGCTGAGTCGAAAGGCAAAGCTCTCAATTTACCGATCGATCTACGTTCCCACCCTCATCTATGGTCATGAGCTTTGGGTTGTGACCGAAAGAACGAGATCTCGGATACAAGCGGCTGAAATGAGTTTTCTCCGCAGGGTGTCTGGACTCTCCCTTAGAGATAGGGTGAGAAGCTCAGTCATCCGGGAGGGACTCGGAGTAGAGCCGCTGCTTCTCCACATCGAGAGGAGCCAGTTGAGGTGGCTCGGGCATCTGGTTAGGATGCCTCCTGGACGCCTCCCTGGTGAGGTGTTCCGGGCATGTCCCACCGGGAGGAGACCCAGAGGAAGACCCAGGACACGCTGGAGGGACTATGTTTCTCGGCTGGCCTGGGAACGCCTTGGGATTCCCCCAGAGGAGCTGCTCCAAGTGGCTGGGGAGAGGGAAGTCTGGGCCTCCCTACTTAGGCTGCTACCCCTACGACCCGACCCCGGATAAGCGGAAGAAAATGGATGGATGGATGGACCTAGAGTCTCACACACCACCCAGAGTACAGTGTTTATGTGACAGGGTTTATGTTTATGTTTATTAAATTTGTTCATTTTTTTACAAAAGAAACAATACAAGACAATCCCATAAATGATAATGTACAAAATATAAAAAAATGAAAGGTAGCAGAAAGAAGAATAAATCTTATTATATCTGCCCCTTTTTTCCAACAATCAGATTAAACAATAATAATCTTCAACCAACAGTACAAAATGACTAACTCTTTCTAATTTTCTAACTAATACAATACACATTACGCTATTTCATATATTTTTTTTAACACATTCGTTTTGATCATTTTCTTAAATGTAAACATTGACTTGGCATTTTTAACTACATTCTCCAAGCCATTCCATAATCTAATTCCCTGGATTGAGGTAGAACGTCCCTTCAAACTAGTTCTGAATTGTGGTTTTACAAACATCTCTGTCCCCTTAAGATTATAACAACTTTGTCTTTTAACAAAATGCATTTGGATATTTAAAGGTAATGCATTATTTTGAGCCCTATACATAACTGATAAAATATTATAGTCTACCAAATCATGGAACTTCAATAACTTCAGTTGATAAAATAATGTACTTGATGGATGACGGTAATGTTTTCTAGTGATAATTCTTACAGCTCTTTTCTGTAATACAAAAATAGGCTTTGTGATTGTTTTACACGCATTCCCCCAAACATCAATACAATAGATTAAGTGTGGAACAATGATTGTGTTATACAACAAATACAGAGCTTTATCATTCAATAGGTCTCTGACTTTGTATAGTACTGCAATCGATTTAGCTATTATTATTCTTACAGAATTTATGGTTCTTCAAAACATTTCAGTATCTCAGCATAGCCACGAGGGAAACATTATCAATGTATTAAAAAATGCTGGCATGTGTGGAGGTACTTCAGTTCAGCATTGTGTGAAATGATCATTAAGTCAATACTGCCCTAAAAATTAGACTTGTTCGTTTACCATAATGCAGCAGCTGTATGTTGTTTGATTATAGTAAAGAATTCAGTAATGTAGGGTTGTGTAAACCCTTAAGTCTTCACCACAATTGTTTTAAAACAGAACATTCTGATGGTTGTTTCATGTGATTTTTAGGCACCAATTACAAAAATGGCATGTTCATGAACAAAGAAGTATGTTTTATTTGCCAAAGCCATTGTCTTTGTTAAATTTAAAAACAACAATGTTGCATATGACACATTAAAAACTCAGGACAGTGTTACACTTTTACTATTTTATGCGTATGTTTATTAAATGTTTTAGTGTTTAGTGTTTAGATGGTTACTGTTGCACCGAGGGACTGGGAGAGAAACGCACCGAGGGACTGGGAGAGAAAGGCAATTTCGGTCCTGTGTATGTCCTGTACATATTGCAGTTCTGACAATAAAGTTGACTTTGACTTTGACTTTACACGTCCGTTGACAAATACAGCAAAACAGGACAAGAAAATGCCTTGTATAATATTTGACCTTGATTTGTGACCTCGACTTTGAAGCTGGGGTGATGGAAAGATTATGCAACATGCCATATACGGTAGTAGTGGTTCAATTTCATGATTTTTCGTTGAAAGATAAAGAACCATCCTGTGCTCCAGCATCAACGTGCAGCATGGAGGCTGCACAGCTGCAGAAAGAAAAGCTTTGCAGGATGCAGGAAGAGGGCCACCTGCATCATGAAGGACCCCACCCACCCAGCACACTCACTTTTTGCCCCTCTCCCCTCAGGAAGGAGGTTGAGGAGCATTAAGTGTAGAACCACTAGACTGAGGAACAGCTTCTACCCTGAAGTTGTTAGACTCATGAATATCTAACCAGAAAAATCACTATAATGCCACTTGGTTGTTGATAGGTGCTGCTGATTATCCATGTTGCTGCTCTGATGCTACTGATCATCTCATGCTGCTGTGTTCATTCGTACTCATCTGCTCACACAGACTCATGTTCATGCTGCTGTTGTTCGGCATATTGGTTTTGTACTACTAGTGCTTAGCGTATTCTAAGCTTAGTGTTTTTCTTAGTTCATATCTTAGATCTTATTACAGTTTTTCTTTACAATTTATATTTTTGTGGGATGTAACTGGGACCCTGTGTACTCAATTTTGTTCTTACCTCCTGCTCAGAAAGAAACTTTGGCTTGAAGATAACTTGAGCAGATCAGAAAACATGATCCGAACAAGGCAATACCTTGTTTTAGCTTTGACCTTGATTTGTGGCCTTGACCTTGGAGCTGGGGTGATAAACGTGTATGTGACACTCCACATCTAGTGATGATGCGTATGTGTAAAGGTTTTTTCTTCTTTTTTTTTTTTATCTTCTTGAGCAGATTAGTCGTTATGGGCAGGACAAGAGAAAGTTTACAGATGTACGAAGAGACTATAACAAAACATGTCAGCTATCGACAGGCAAATGAAAAAAATGACAGTAATATTTTTGATAATTTGATTCAATTTAAATTATTTCTGACTGTAGATTTTTTGAGTTGGGGATGGGGAGGTTAAATACTGAATAGTAAAAACATGAGTCCAACAATGTTCAGTCAAGTCATCTGGACGGTTTCTTTTTTTTTTTTTTTTGAGAGAAGTTTCATCCGTCATCAAGGGCTTCATCAATCTGAGGAAACACAAACAAACTGTTTCCCCACAAAGCAGTACACTCCTATAGTGGACCAACCAGTTTACTGGTGATAAGACTGCTTGTGGGGGCTGTCCTCTCCACCCATCAACTCTTCCCAGGCAGCCACAGCCAAAGTGGTTCAAAACATCAAGGTTCATGCTCAATAATCCAGGTAGGTACCAAGAGCATGAACTTTGACAAAAACATGAGTGAATAGAAATACAAAAACCTGACCTCACTGAAATTGCTAAAAAGAATTAAATGAACATTACTTAGTTTTGGTTCTTGTTACCTTTGGAAGCGCTCCTGCTGCTCTCTCTGTTTGCGGATCTCTGGGAACTGCCTCTCGTAGTACTCTCGTGTTCTGCTCTCCTTGGCTTTGCGTCTGGGGTTGTTCTCCATACGTTCTACCTTCTTCTCCCAGGCCTCCATCAACTGGTCGTAGCGCTGACAGATCTTTTGTTCCTGTTGATACAAAAACAATAATTGAAAAGCTGTAGCATGAGTGTCTGTTCATACAGAGGTGGTTAACATTTTCAACATCATTGATTACTATTTTTCTTTTTTCATTTACCCTTTATTTATACAGGTAGTCTCATTGAGCCACGAGAACTCATTTTCAAGAAAGACCTGTTAGGGAGCAGATGGTGGGGGTTAAGGGCCTTGCTCAGGGGCCCAGGGTGGGGCGAATGAGGGTGGAGGCAGGTGTGGGTGTTTCACCTTTTCCACCCACATTTTGATGTTGTCGGTACCGGGGCTTGAACCGGCGATCTTCCGATCACAGGCCCACCTTCTCTAACCTCTGCGCCGCCACTCCCCCATTTTCAGTTTGTACTTACGGTACCGGTATATGTTTTCATATGCAGTTTAAAGAGAATTGGATTAATAACATATTCACGTTGTGTTAACATTAGGCATGTAACGGTTGTAGTGGGTGTACCAAACCGTTTCGGTACACCACGTTTGGTTCGGTCCACCTGCGTACAGTTTCGGTTATTTTTTCACTCATTAAACGTTTTTAACAGGGGAATATATGCACCGCGGAACAAAATTTCCTGGGCGCGTTTCAGCACGGAGCTATTATCGCGCGGCACGCGCAGCACGCACAGCATTTAGCCGTTAGCATCTCGTGCGGTCTCCTGTTTGTGAACATTATAGCTTTCTTGTTAAAAGACGAGCGCACGCGCAGCTTGTGTGGACTTTGTTTCATGAAGACTCTGCAGCAGCAACACGTCTAACGTGAACGCGAGGGAAACTATGTCATCCGAATGTGAACGAAGAAACGGCAGCTGTATTAAAACTACTTCATCAGGTAATCAGAGCAGTCCAGAGCAATAACACAAGCTGTATGAGTTTTTAAATCTCGAATCTAAGTCTGAACGTTGTTATATGCGCAGGCTTTAAAGTTGCTGAGCGTCGCTATGAGACATTCATCACGTCAACACTTCAAAAAGTTCAGCTCTTTATGAAAAAACTAACTGATGTTGTCAACAAGCCCTGGACCAGATTAAAGCCCTGCCATGATGATGAAGAGTGAGCGATTCAACCGTTCAAGAGGTATTGTTCTTTTATTATTATTATCTAAATAATCTTTTTTAAATTTAAAATCATAATCTTATTAACTTGTTTTTTTTTTTACCTCTTTTGTTTTTTATTTCCAGTCTGTGACAGAGGTAGCTGCTCTGTGCTCTCTACTTCCACTTCAGGGAAATCCACCTGCAGCTAAGAAGTGTGTGATGACTGAACTGAACTCTGAACTTTTCCAGGACCTGTCCCACCAAGAAGAGGTTGTGAGTACAGTAATGAGGACAAATACAGCCACACTGCTGCTACTGGACAAAAACTTGATTAGTTAGATTGTAAACAGTCTGTTGCTGCTTATTGTTCTGGTTCTGACTGTTATTGTATTTATTAAGATTTGTATTATTGTTCATATAGTTTATTTATTGTAGAGTGCTGTTTATTTAAAATATCATCCAAATGGGTCACTTTTATTTATTATCCATCCATCCATCCATTTTCGTCCGCTTATCCGGGGTCAGGTCGCGGGGGTAGCAGCCTAAGTAGGGAGGCCCAGACTTCCCTCTCCCCAGCCACTTGGAGCAGCTCCTCTGGGGGAATCCCAAGGCGTTCCCAGGCCAGCCGAGAAACATAGTCCCTCCAGCGTGTCCTGGGTCTTCCTCTGGGTCTCCTCCCGGTGGGACATGCCCGGAACACCTCACCAGGGAGGCGTCCAGGAGGCATCCTAACCAGATGCCCGAGCCACCTCAACTGGCTCCTCTCGATGTGGAGAAGCAGCGGCTCTACTCCGAGTCCCTCCCGGATGACTGAGCTTCTCACCCTATCTCTAAGGGAGAGTCCAGACACCCTGCGGAGAAAACTCATTTCAGCCGCTTGTATCCGAGATCTCGTTCTTTCGGTCACAACCCAAAGCTCATGACCATAGATGAGGGTGGGAACGTAGATCGATCGGTAAATTGAGAGCTTTGCCTTTCGACTCAGCTCTCTCTTCACCACGACAGACCGGTACAGCGCCCGCTTCACTGCGGATGCTGCACCTATCCGCCTATCGATCTCACGCTCCAGTTTTCCCTCATTCGTGAACAAGACCCCGAGATACTTAAACTCCTCCACTTGGGGCAGGACCTCCTCCCCGACCCGGAGAGGGCATGCTACCCTTTTCCGGCTCAAGACCATGGCCTCGGATTTGGAGGAACTGATCCTCATCCCGGCCGCATCACACTCGGCTGCAAACCGCTCCAGCGAAAGCTGTAGATCACGATCTGATGAAGCCAATAGGACCACATCATCTGCAAAAAACAGAGAAGCGATTCTAAGGCCACCAAAACGGATCCTCTCAACACCTTGGCTGCGCCTAGAAATTCTGTCCATAAAAGTTATGAACAGAATCGGTGACAAAGGGCAACCTTGGCGGAGTCCAACTCTCACTGGAAACGAGCCTGACTTACTGCCGGCAATGCGGACCAAGCTCTGACACCGGTCGTACAGGGACCTAACAGCCCATATCAATGGGCCTGGTACCCCATACTCCCGGAGTACCCCCCACAGAACCCCCCGAGGGACGCGGTCGAATGCCTTTTCCAAGTCCACAAAGCACATGTAAACTGGTTGGGCAAACTCCCACGCGCCCTCCAGGACCCTGCTGAGGGTGTAGAGCTGGTCCAGTGTTCCACGACCAGCACGAAAACCACACTGCTCCTCCTGAATCCGAGGTTCGACTATCCGACGGACCCTCCTCTCCAGAACCCCTGAATAGACCTTACCAGGGAGGCTTAAGAGTGTGATCCCCCTATAGTTGGAACACACCCTACGGTCCCCCTTTTTGAATAGGGGAACCACCACCCCAGTCTGCCAATCCAAGGGAACTGCCCCCGATGTCCACGCGATATTGCAGAGTCGCGTAAGCCAACACAACCCCACAACATCCAGAGCCCTAAGGAACTCCGGGCGAATCTCATCCACCCCCGGAGCCCTGCCACCGCGGAGCTTTTTAACCACCTCGGTGACCTCAGCACCAGAGATTGGAGAGCCCGACCCAAAGTCCCCAGGCTCCGCTTCCTCAGTGGAAGACGTGCCAGTAGGATTGAGGAGGTCTTCGAAGTATTCCGCCCACCGACTCACAACATCCCGAGTTGAGGTCAACAGCACGCCATCCCCACCATAAATGGTGTTGGTCGCGTACCGCTTTCCCCCCCTGAGACGCCGGATGGTGGACCAGAATCGCCTCGAAGCCGTACGGAAGTCATTCTCCATGGCCTCTCCGAACTCCTCCCACGCCCGAGTTTTTGCCTCAGCAACCACCCGAGCCGCATGCCGCTTGGACTGTCGGTACCTATCTGCTGCTTCCGGGGTCCCACAGGCCAAAAAGGCCCAATAGGACTCCTTCTTCAGCATGACAGCATCCCTCACCGCCGGTGTCCACCACCGGGTTCGAGGGTTGCCACCACGACAGGCACCAACAACCTTGCGGCCACAACTCTGATAAGCTGCCTCGACAATAGAGGCGCGGAACATGGCCCACTCGGACTCAATGTCCCCCGCCTCCCTCGGAACGTGTTCAAAGCTCTCCTGGAGGTGGGAGTTAAAGCTCCGTCTTACGGGAGACTCTGCCAGACGTTCCCAGCAGACCCTCACAATACGTTTGGGTCTGCCAGGTCTGACCGGCATCCTCCCCCACCATCGGAGCCAACTCACCACCAGGTAGTGGTCAGTGGACAGCTCCGCCCCTCTCTTCACCCGAGTGTCCAGGACATGCGGCCGCAGATCAGATGAGACGACAACAAAGTCGATCATCGAACTGCGACCTAGGGTGTCCTGGTGCCAAGAGCACATATGTACACCCTTATGCCTGAACATGGTGTTCGTTATGGACAATCCATGACGAGCACAGAAGTCCAATAACAGAACACCACTCGGGTTCAGATCAGGGGGGCCGTTCCTCCCAACCACACCCCTCCAGGTCTCACTGTCATTGCCCACGTGAGCGTTGAAGTCCCCCAGCAGAACAAGGGAGTCCCCAGGAGGCGCACTCTCCAATACCCCCTCCAAGGACTCCAAAAAGGGTGGGTAATCTGAGCTGCCGTTTGGCGCATAGGCACAAACAACAGTCAGCGCCCGTCCCCCCACACGTAGGCGAAGGGAGGCTACCCTCTCGTTCACCGGGGTGAACCCCAACGTACAGGCACTTTTATTTATTACTACAATACAAAACAAACATATTTTTGGCATATTTTCAAAATAAACGTTTTGTAAGTCTTTATTTTGTCCCAAAAAAAAAATTTTGTACCGAAAATAAACCGAACCGAGCCCCCGTTGTAGTTGAACCGAACCGAAATGTGATTTTAGCGTACTGTTACATCCCTAGTTAATATGCTCTTGAGCTTTATCGTGGCACGGAAAGGATAATAAAATCAGTTTTTCATTTTTTGCTGAATTTTAACAGTAAAATTGACAATCCAAATCTTTTTAAAGAGGAAATTTCACCAAAATCCTCAAATGTTTTACTTATTTTTTTAATCCTTTCAAATATGAACTAATGGTGCAATGTCTGTTTCTGTGGTTATTTTTTAATTTATCAATTGGCACCGTTTTAATGGCAGTGCCTCCTTTGTTGTATACATTATACACTGCCTGGCCAAAAAAAAGTTGTCACCTGGATTTAACTATGCAAACAGGTACAAGCCTCCTATTGGATAATTACTGCATGGTAATCTTTCAGCTGGCAACAAGTTATTTAACTAACTGGTGCAATGAGCTGCTTCTCATTTCTTAAACAACGATGTCGAAAGACACATCACGTGGTCGTGGAAAAGATGTCCGTCTGTTTGAGAAGGGTCAAATCATTGGCATCAAGCAGAGAAAACATCTAAGGAGATTGTAGAAACTACTAAAACTGTGTTAAGAACTGTTCAACGCATTATTAAAAACTGGAAGGATAGTGGATCTTATCTTTGAGGAAGTAATGTGGCTGGAAAATCCTGAATGATGGTGTACGACGATCACTTAAAATATTTGGAGAAATCAAATGGAAGAAACACAACAGTAGCATTCAGGGCTATGTTTAATAGTGAAAATAAGAACATTTCCACATGCACAATGTGTAGGAACTCAATGGATTGGGACTGAACAGCTGTGTAGCCTTAAGAAAACCAGTAATCTGTGAGGCTAACTAGAAGAAAAAAAAGGCTTTAATTTGCTAGGGAGCATAAAGATTAGACTCTGGAGCAATGGAAGAAGGTCATGTGGTCTGATGAGTCCAGATTGACCCTGTTCCAGACTGATGGGTGCATCAGGGTAAGAAGAGAGGCAGGTGAAGTGATGCACCTATCATGTCTAGTGTCTAGTCATCAATGCAAGATGTTGGTGAACACTGGATGAAATAGATCTTGTGACATTGCAGAAGTTTATTGAAACAATGACATGGTGAATGTATGATGTAATCAAACCTAAAGGCGGTCCAATTAAATATTAGTGTATGTCGTTTATTTTTGGGCCAGGCAATGTATGTGCAATAACAATAAACACTTTCTATCTCTTTTCCTTAAGGACATTTGAGAAAGATTCACTTGTGCATAGCAAGCAACAGCTTACCTACATTAGTAAATTTTAATAATTGAGTACCGGTAGTTTCAGATAATCTGTCAATTAATCGAGTAACAGGACCTACATGTTTACACCGGTAGTTCCTAATCTTTTTACTTGATCTCTTCTCACATCCAGTAGCTAAAAGTCTGCGTCTCTCTTTTTTGCAGAACCCTGAGGGTCACTCCTTGTCCTATGACAGTTCCAAACTTTCTGTTCTTTTGGAAATACTTCTTTAACACTGAATCAGACTGAAGGGAGGTGAGCTCCTCATTACAGCTGAGATATGGTATGTCCTCTTTGTTGGAAATGTGGCAGTTCAACAACTCATGATTCTTTTTAAAAGAGCACGGCAGCATCAGTAAAACGAGACAAATTTTCTTCTCGAAGCTTGTGGCTAATCTGCGCATAAAGATGCAAAGAGGTTTTCTATCTGCTGCACACACTGAGGCAGCTCCTGTCTGATGTTTTTTTTTCTATTCAGTTTGTGCAGGATGATTCTGCTTGTTGGTCTCATTGTAAAGACTGACCGTGTCTGCATTGAGTATCGTTTCATTCAGAAACTCATCAGTCTGTTTGTACAGACTTCTTGTTCTTGTCACACTGCTGAGAAGAGTTGATTCAGTTTTACTCATGAGATTTCTGCTTTCCTTGCTTCAAACGTTTGGCCTTCTTACGTCTTTTTTTCTCTGCTGTTTTCCATGTTCTTCCATTGCACATTATGCAACATAAAAATGCTGTGTGACAGTGTAAACTGTCCCTGGTAACCACCAAGCAATACACCATTGTGTGGATTGAACAAAGCATCCAATCAAAGATTTCTGCCTCAAGAATTTCTTGTAGCTATTCAAGTAACTTGATGAAACATTTAACCTTAAAAAGAGCAGCTCACCACAAAAACTTATTTTTATATTCCTCTTAAATTTCAAAACTCAGTTGTGGATTTATCTGTTCCATGTTGGGGGCAAGATGGTGTAGAGGCAGGGCAGCTGGCTCAGGACCAGAGGGTCTCGGGTTCGATCCCCGGCCACAGCATACCTTGTTGTGTCCCTGGGCAAGACACTTAACCCCGAGTTGCTCCCAGTAGGACAGGCAGCGCCTTGCATGGCAGTCTACCACTACCGGTGTATGAATGTGTGTATGAATGGGTGGATGGTTGGTACTGTAAGCGCTTTGGGGGCCCTCAAAGGGGGCTGGAAAGCGCTATATAAGTAAGCTCCATTTACTCCATTTACCATGTTAGAATAAGTAAAATAAAAAAGGCAAATCTGAAAGAAATCTACGGTAATCATCATCCTACCAAGTAACAGTGATCATGACATCTCAAGGTGAAAGGATGAGCTTTATGCCTGTTTTATCTGTGCCCCAATAATTGCTGGTAGTTTAGTAATTTATATTTAAATGTGAACAAAATACAGGTAGTCCTCGAGTTACGGCGGCCTTGACTTAAGGCGATTCGGTGTTACGAACGAATTTTATTAATAAAAATATAAAATAAAATTTAAACACATTTTTTTGGGGTGGGGTTTAAATGTTCTTGATTTTATGTGTACAGCACTTTTTTGCAGCTGTGGTTGTTTTAAATGACTTTATAAATAAAGTATTTTTATATATATATATATATATATATATTTAAGCCAATTTACGCAGTTTCTGGCAGTGCCCGCCAGCTTCGGTTAGCTCCGGCCTCGAGAGCCAGCTTTAGATGGACCGTGTGTCCGATCAGTTTGCCTCATACGGATAAATGTGCTGGAAATGCTCGGTGAACTCTGTGGACGTCTCAGGCCAGGAGCAGCAGCCGCCAATCGCTCTGTCGCACCGAGCTAACATGCTAAAACACGGAGAAACAGCTGCACAGCCTTTTGGAGGGGCTAACATGCTAACGGGCGCAGCTATTGGAGGGGCTAACATGCTAACGCCAGACCCACTGGGGACACGGAGCCGACGGGCGGCGGCAGAGAGGCCTGCTGCGGCCGGGAGCTCACCTCGATGTCCGCCTGGCTGCCTCAGATGTTGGATGGACACCGAGCTAACATGCTAAAACGCGGAAAAACAGCTGCGGCAGCCTTTTGGAGGGGCTAACATGCTAACGGGTGCAGCTATTGGAGGGGCTATCATGCTAACGCGACGCAGCTTTTTGGATGGACACCGCGGAGAAACGGCTCCCAGTAAGTTATTCACTCTTTTTCCCTTCATTATGGCTCCAAATGTATGGAGTTAACATGCTAACAGTCCTTTCTGTAAACAGTTTGGACCGCGTGAAGCAGCACGAAGCTGTAGAGCTCGGACGTGCAACGAGCTAACATGCAAAAAGATGGAGACAGGCTTGACCAGTTCAAAGTAAGAAATTAACTATTTATTATGTCTCCAAATGTACTGTATGTGTTTTTTTATAATTATGCAGGGTATTGTGTTAGGATAGGCGAAGTGCTTGGTAACTTGGTAACTGTACAGTACCGTACATGTACGTGTAGAAGTGGCGGCTCGTGTGTTTTCAGACTTACGGCGATTTTCGACATGCGAACGGCCGTAGGAACGGAACTCGTTCGTAAGTCGGGGACTACCTGTAGTAAACACGACAGGCAGGTTGGAGCAAGAGACAGAACCTGCTGCCCAGTAACTAGCTGTGTATCTTCTGGGTTTGTGTCAGATTCTGTCTTCAGACCCACTCACAGTCTGTCCTGAAGCAACTGGTGGGTTTTCAAAAGGCCTTCAAAACGTCCAGTGACGTGCAGTTTGATTAATGAAGTTCACTTTTTAATCATTAAATAAAGACACAGTTTGCATAATTTAAGGGATAGAAACCCAAACATAAGAAGTAATGAAAGCTCAGAGGTGTGAGAGTTAAAATGTTTAGTGGAGCTACAGAAACATGAGCCCCTTTCATAAATCAAACCCGCGCTATTCCCGCACAGACCAGTCCGGATTTAACCCTCCCCAGGTCATTCATAAGACCACAGTTGAAGGCGGGCATGTCCCGCTCAAAGAAACGTGTTCATATGATCAGCTGCAGCGCGGCTTCAAAGAGGCGTGGAGCTGAGCAGAACTGAACCGCAACGTATATTTTGTGGGACAGATGTGTACAAGTTGTCGTGTCGTGTTATTTTAAATATTTCCTCATTAATAAATAAATGGGACAGCTGGCTGTGCACACACACACACACACTGAGCGCGCTGCGCCGCTGCTAGAGGGGGAAAAACAGCAAAACTAGCTTACAGTCGTGTCGTGTTATTTTAAATATTTCCTCAGCAATAAATAAATGGACGCGTGCGCGCGTGCGCACACACACACACACACACACAAACGTGTTCACGAGACCCCAAATAGAACCTATTCAAACTCACACGCACACACACTCAGCGCGCTGCGTCGCTGCTAGAGGGGGAAAAACAGCTAAACTAGTTTATACAGTGGTTTCGTGTCATTTTTAATATAAATCTGCCTGTTGACTGCGGTCGCACACTGATGGCATCTGTATTCTGAGCGCGGATCGTGCGTCTTGCATTCAGAAGTGGGTCTGCCGGCTCAGATCCGGGGCTGACACTATCAACCGTGGCGGGTCAGAGGGGGATCAAAGGCGAGTCAATTTAATCCGCCAAACCGCGGACCGACCTGTCTTATGAAAGGGGCTATGGTGACGAGGTCTAAACAACCTCCTTTCAACTCTGCTGCAGGCGACAAACAATTCCCTTTCCTGTTGGCACAAGGCCATGAGCACTCCTCCATTGTTCAGAGTCAAAACGGTCTGTCTGACTCTGACGGGGAGCAGCCGCAGAGAGGCTAGACCCATTGACCCACAGCAACAAAAACTCACAGTCAAGCATTAAACATTAGGTGATCCAGCATATCTGAATTACTGATAACACAGCCAGAGGCTTGGCAAGTCGTTTCTCAGAAATGTTGTTTGATCTGACAATATTTGTTTTTCTACTGCATACAGAAGTTGTTACTGCCTCACACAATACATCCAAACAAACAGGGGAAACTGAGGCACCTCCTGCCCTGGAAAAAGGTCAGTTGTATAATTTGATAATTTCCACAATCTTCAGCATCAAACTGAATTCCCTGAAAAGGCCTCAGTCTGTATTTACTTGGTTAGCCAAGAGCGTCTTCAGGGTGGCTGTAACTAAAGTGAGTCATTTGATCCCAAACGTTCATAGTCAACACGAGAAGTTCACCCTGAACCCAACATCACTTCTAAAAAGTTTTTGGAACTATGTGTGGGCAATTAAAAACTATTATGGATGCATTTGAACTTTTTGTGATGATCAGGTTTGTGATTTTTACTCAAGGACACAGTTCGTAAGCTTATGTTTATCCAAAAATGCAGTGAAACAGAGGAATGTTAACTGACAGAATCAAATGATCATCATTTCCGCAGATTTAGTGTCCATTTCCATTGTTATGCTGATGACACACAGCTCTACTTGTCAACCAAACCAAACTCCACCCAGGCACCCTCCATCCTCACCGACTGTCTCAATGAGCTAAATCACTGGTTTTCTAACAATTCCCTTCAACTAAACAGTAACAAAACAGAAATCATTCTTGTTGGTACCAAAAACTCTATTTCAAAATCAGAACATCATCTCGTCCCCCTTAACAACTCTGTGCTATCCCCCTTGCCTCAGGTCAAGAGACTCTCTCCTTCACTTCACACATCAACAATATTACTCAGTCTGCCTATTTCCACCTCCGTAATATTAACCGTCTCCGTCCTTCTCTCACACCCCGCTCCACAGCCATCCTGGTGCACAGTCTTGTGACTTCCCGTATCGATTACTGCAACTCCCTTCTCTACGGCCTCCCCAACAAATCTCTCCACAAGTTACAGATGGTCCAGAACTCAGCTGCCCGTGTCATCACTCAAACCTCCTACTATAACCACATCACTCCTGTCCTGCAGCAGCTCCACTGGCTCCCGGTTAAATCACGCATCATCTTCAAAATTCTACTTCTCACTCTCAAAACTATCCACAACCTCGCCCCTCCTCTTCGCTACATCTACATGTACCCTCTGCCCGCCTCTCCACCATGGGGAGCAGGGCCTTCACCTGCTCTGCCCCTCACCTCTGGAACTTCCTGCCACAATACCTACAAAACACCACCTCTATTTCTCTGTTCAAAACTGCTCTGAAAACACATCTCTTTACTCACTTATCTTTCTTAACTTTGTTTTATGTATTTTATATTAGGGGTGGGCGATATGGCTCAAAAATTATATTGTGATATTTCAGAGCGATATCACGATAACGATAAATTTCGTGATATAACCCCCCCAAAAAAAGAAATCAAATTTATTTATTTGACAAAATTAATTTAACATGTTACTTTGCAGTATTGTAAAAAAAATTTAAAACAACAAGGGTTAATTTGACTGAAATTACTTTATTTAGTAAAGTATTCAGTCAGTAAATAAATAAAATAAAATAAAAAATAAAAAAGATCTGTTATTTAGATTGAAAAAGTCTGCACAAAATATAATGGACTATCTTTAGGCTTTTAATACCTAGTAGTTCTTTGACATTCTTGTTAGGTCTAAATTGTTTTTAAATTTTAACTAGCTGTTTTTTATTGTTATTTTTTATTGTTTGTTTTATTTCTGTATTGTTCAGCACTTTGTGCACCTTCTGGCTGCTGAAAAGGGCTCTATAAATAAAGATTGATTGATTGATTGATAAACAAAAACCACCACAAAAACTAAAGTTCAGGTGTAGTTTCCTAAATCACTCTCCATGTAAAATATATTATTCTTTGTTTCTAAAGAGTGACACGGTCGAAAATTTGTTGACGGTCCCTAAGTGAACCATGACGTCTCTGAATAGGGGCAGACTCAGCGCGGCTGCCCGAAATCAGACTCCATGAAGTGGACTGACGAGAGCAACGCACCGATGAAGACACGGAGCTCGAATATCCAACTTCCAACTTGAAAATAACTTCACTGTGGTTTTCTCTTGACCGTGGAGAGCCGCGCGTGTTTGTAGAGACAGTTTTCAGAGCGAGGGAGACCAGCCCGCAGCGCGGCTGCTCAGTGGGGTGGGGGGTGGGTGGGGGCATTTGATCCTCTACCTGCTGTTCAGAGCAGGGGACAGAAGCTGACACGACGCGCGGTTTGTTTTTATCATTTTAGCTAACGTGTTACACCAGTACAGACTGGTGGAAGAGAGGTGCGCAGTTCAGTTTGAAGCGCTCGGTTGGGGGGCGGGGCGTCCTTACGTATTACGTCATGAAATTAGCATATCATGATATCTTTTTTTTTGCCCGGGCAAGCTATTTTTACCGGTATTATCGTAAACGATATGATATGGCCCAGCCCTATTTTATATTTTAATTTATTCCTGTTGATCTTTTTCACTGTTTGTTTGTTTGTTTGTTTGTACATGATCTTATCTGATGTTTCTTGCTGTAAAATGTCCTTGGGTGTCCTGAAAGGCACTTTTTAAATAACACGATGATTATTATTGCATATATATTTATAAAAAAGATACATTGTTTCATTATCTGTTCATAATCTTTCCATAGAACCACACCTTTAATTTTCCAGCATTTTATTCTTGTATTTATGCCCTCTTAAATTATATCTTCTCAGTGCATATAAAGTGTATAAAAGTCTGCATTTAACTATCTTTTATCTGTTTATAGCCTACAAGTTTTAAACAAATCAACGGTGCTTTTCCTGTTTGTAGAAGATGCTGATGATGTTGAGGATTCTAAGAAGCCGTGGCGGGGTGGTGCATTTAGGTAGGCAGGGTGCTCTGTTCTGCTGACAGGGCAGGGCACCCTCCTTGGATAATGGTAGGGGAAACACTGAATTGCATTTTAATTTCAAATGCATTTGCATTTTATAATCGGCCAGATTGCAGTTTGTTCCCTGTATTTCAAGCACGAAGAGTGTTAATGCAGCAAGTTTTGTTCAAAGATACAACACTGAGAGCAGAGGTCATCCGAGTACACGCGGTCACATGTGAATATGGTTTTATTGACTGTGGGAAAGAATAGAACTGCTTCCTTTGTGTTTGTTTCATTGACACAAAGATTTAAAACGGGTCCAATCGCTACATCGTTCGATTTGCTTTTATAACAGTTGGGACTCTTACCCTTTGTTTGCGTGCATGGTTTCTCCTCTTAAAGAACAAAATCAGCTTCTTCCTCATGATTTGGTTCCTGAAAGAAGAGAAAAGCAACTCAGGAAAGTATTTTGAATAAAATATTCACTAACTACCGTACTTAACTACAAGCAAGTCATTGATGTCAAACTATAGTTTAACCAAAGATACTCTTTTTACAACTACAGTAAAATGAATTCACTTTAATTATAGCAGCTCATCTGAAAACTCTGCAGAGCAACATGGACAGAATACTGGGAAATCTACTGTTTACATACGACAGTGGCTGTGGGGAGAAAATGGTGAGAACGCTGACCCTGAGAGTGTGGCCTGTTCAGCAGGTTCACACAGAAACATTCAGTAGTGATAAAAGGCCCAGCCAGATGTGCTGCTCCCATGATACACACTGATAGGAGAGGTTGTACCAGACGACACAATCTGAATATAAGCTACTGTGACTTCTTGTGCAATAAATTTAAATATTTATTTCAGCTGTTGAAATGGATCAGAGAGATCAATGGATGACTTTGCTCAGTTCAAAGACATCAATAATCAGAGTAAAAGCTCTAATTGATCAAAGGTGATCAAAAGCTCCTTCAGTCAAGAACACATTTATCCAGTTGTGTCCTGCAGTCATTCCCACCAGGCCCAGTTCTTGTAACAGAACAGGGAAATGCTTGTTCTTTTAGTCCCCTCTCCTTGCATGCTCCACGGGGACTCCTCCCTGAGTGAAAGCTTCTCTGAATTATTGATAAAACATTTTGAATAAGTCATCAGTGTGAGGCTGGGGGTTTAACCCGTTGTCTGACAGCGTGGTCGAAACAACACTCAGTCAGCAAAAACAACAGTTTGACTCATTACCGTAAACACCGGTGTATAAGACGCTCCGGTGTATAATACGCTTTGGCCAATATTTGGAAATAAATCAGAAAAAAATCGGTAGATAATACGCTTCGGTGTATAATACGCGCTGCCGTGACAGTCTTTTTTATGGCCACTAGATGGCGCCAGGATACGCCTCCAGGTACAGTCTGCAGGTAAACAGACTACAGGGTGCATTAGCGCCCATAGCGGCCGAAACTGGTACTGCACCATTTTTAGGCCAAAATGAAAAAGCGAATCAGAGCCAAAAATGGGTCTAAAAATATGGGAAAAAATCTGTAGATAATACGCTTTGGTGTATAATATGCAGGACATTCAAATGAGCAGTAAAAGTGCGTATTATACACCGGTGTTTACGGTAATGTGGTGTGAGGGCAGAGGGGGGCCGTCAGAGGAGATCTTTAGACCTAACTCCAACAACACACACATTTCACTTCTTGGGCTTTTTATTTAGAAAACCTCCTGATACACTGAACACAACATGTCATGAAAATATTTAAACAGTTTTGGTTATTTGATTTAATTTAAATTGATTAAACGAGACAAGAGGGATATTTTTTAATCAATAAGGTTAAAGTTGCTATTAAAGTGGAAATAAACAGAACTAATATTTTCCATATAAAAATACAACATTATTTGTGTTTATTATCACTTACCGGTAGTCATAATCATAGAAAGCTGTTACCACAGGTCAGTGTAACCAGTGGTGGTAATAAGTGGAATTTACTACAGTGATGCGAATAATCCCCAATCAGGGATTATCCCCAAATAATCAGTTTCACCCCAAAAAAATTTAAATTCATTCATTCATTCAACCTTTATTTAGTCAGGTAAATCTCATTGAGCCTCGAGGGCTCATTTACAAAAGCGACCTGCTACAAACTAAAGAATGATGAACAACAATGGTAGAATTTCCTTAAACAACAGAAAGAAAAAAAAAACATAGGAGAGAAATAGAAAGTGAAATGCAAAGTATCAAAACTAGCAAAACACCACAAGGTATATGTACAAAATCAAAAACAAGAACATATCTGCAATGGTTTTTGCCAGGTTTCCAAAAGATTCTTAAAACCATTTAGGGAGGTCAGGGCCGAGAGCTTCAAATCTTTTTGTAAGATATTCCAGGATGCAGGAGCAGAGTTAGCCTGGTTAAAACCAGACCCTTGTCCTTCACTTCGCTTTGTACTAGGGTCTGGCATTTCTCCCATAGACAACGATTTCTCCGGTCGATTTTTGACCAGACCAATCAGAGAACAGAAGGCGGATTAAATAAATAAAAATAAATGTCACATTTTTGTCATCTGTGTATGTTTCCCATACAAGACGAAATTCGTCTCTGCATTTAACCCAACCACCACCAGGTGGTGCAGTGAGCAGCCATAGAAAGCGCCCGGGGAGCTGGGGAAATAGGTGTGCACTCATAGACACCCCAAGGTGTGTAGTGGCCGGGGCCGGGGTTTGAACCTGTGTCCTTCGGGTCCCAAGTCGGCAGCCCTGCCTCTACACAATCTTGGCCCCCATTACCGGACCAATCAGAGAACAGAAGGCGGAGTTTTGAACGACGTCGTCCGTTAAAATGGCTGCCGCCACGAAGGAATTTCATGAAAACAAGGTAAAAAACTATTATTTCTTTGCTGTGAAAAAAAAACATTTCTTAGCTGACGTTATATCAGAAGTGTTCCTGAGCTTAACAGTTCCTAAATCAATTCACGAAATGGTCAAATCTGCTGGATTTAAATAGTTTCGGTTTGACATTTTCCAAACAGCCTCGGGTGCGCTACGAAAATAAATGATAAAAAATCGAATTTTATCTCAAATGTTTCATCTAGGCCAACAGTCAGTAAATTAGAGACATATAATTACACACTGGTAGCAGAAAAAATATCCACCGAGTGGTTTCTGAGCTATTTATCTGATAGCCTGGACCTCGCCAGGCTAAACTAACAAAACTCCGCCTTCTGTTCTCTGATTGGTCCGGTCAAAAATCGACCGGAGAAATCGTTGTCTATGGGAGAAATGCCAGACCCTAGTCCAAAGCGAAGTGAAGGACAAGGGTCTAGTTTTAACCAGGCTAGAGCAGAGTAGGAGAAAGCCTTTTTTCCAAGTTCAGTCCTCACTGACGGAACACTGCAGGTAATCATGTCCTGAGAGCGCACACTGTAGCTGCACTCACGTAAAGACATGTAGGAGGAGATGTATGAGGGCAGCAGACCAAGAAGTGATTTAAAGATGAAAATGTACCAGTGGAAGAGTCTGCGTGAGGTTAATGATGTCCAGTTAACCAGTGAATACAGGGTGCAGTGGTGGGTACGATAATCACAGCCAGTTATGAATCTTAGAGCACCATGGTAGACAACATCCAACATCCGCAGGGTGCTTGTAGGAGCATTCATGTAGAGAATGTCACCGTAATCAATGGAGGGGAGGAAAGTCACAGATACAAGGCGTTTCCTAACATTCAGTGTTAGACATGATCTGTTTCTGAAAAAGAAACCCAGTTTAACTTTCAGTTTCTTTACTAGGTTTTCCACGTGGAGTTTAAAAGAGAGCTGTGAATCAACCAGGATACCCAAATATTTATAGGAATCAACAAACTCAATTGGGACACCATTTGAGGATAAAATCAGAGGAAGATCTGCTGGGACCGACTTCCTACTTGAAAAAAACATCCCTTTTGTTTTATCAGCATTTAGTACAAGTTTGAGACGGAACAAATCTGACTGGATGATGTCAAAAGCGGATTGCAGAGACTGGAAAGCCTTAGCTACTGTTTTAGCTCGGCAGTAAACAACTGTGTCATCAGCATAGAAATGTAAGGATGCATCAGGGATGCTCTGACCTACATGAGCTATGTAAATTGTAAAGAGGGTTGGTCCTAAGACTGAGCCTTGTGGTACACCATTTTTAACCGTTAAATAACTGGAAGAAGTACCATTGTGCTGAACACATTGCATCCGATTGGACAGATAATTAGAAAACCAACCAATGGTGTGATCAGAGAACCCAATTTCTGAGAGCTTATGACACAAGATGTTATGATCCACTGTGTCAAAAGCTTTAGACAGATCTAAGAAAAGTGCAGCACAATAATTCTTAGCATCCAATGCTTCAACAACGTCATTAAGAACCTTCAAAGAAGCAGTCGTTGTGCTGTGTTTTTTCCTGAAACCAGATTGATGGAGAGGTAAGATGTTAAATGAGTCCAAATAATTTTTGATCTGAGAGTTTATCAAATTTTCTAGAACCTTGGCTAAAATGCAGAGTTTAGAGATTGGTCGATAATTGTTCAGTGCGGTGGGGTCACCTCCCTTCAGCAAAGGAAGAACAAAGGCTGTTTTCCAAGCATCCGGAATGGTGTTTTGGCTTATGGACAGATTAAAGATGTGGGTCACAGGGACTGAAATGATATGAGCAGCCAGCCTTAAGAAATAAGGTGGAAGTTCATCTGGACCAGCAGATTTTTTAGGATCAAGATCATTTAACAGTTTATTTACCTCACTGACTGAGAACGGAGAAAATGAGAAGGTGTGATTAACTGAGGATTGACTTGTAGGAGGGATTTGATTTGTAGAAGTTTGAGTATTAGATGGAGTGGATGATTTTCCATTTATAACTGTGTCAAATAATGAACTAGAAGCAACAAAATGTTTGTTGAAACAGTTCAGGATCTTGTGCTTATTTGACACAGGAACAGAGTCAACAAGAAGTTGTGATGGAAGGTCAGATGATTGGGGGATGCCTGAGAGAGATTTGATGGTTTTCCAGAATTTTTTAGGATCGTTTAGATTTTTGGAGGTCTGAGATAAGAAGTAATTACGTTTTGCGGCTTTGATGGCAGTTGTGCATTTATTCCTCAGCTGCCGAAAATTCATCCAATCAGTGTCTGAGTGTGATTTTCTTGCTGCGGCCCAGAGATGATCTCTCCTATGCAGGAGGTCAGCTAGTTCAGGAGTAAACCAAGGGCTGTCACGGCCCTTTATCCTGAACTGCCGGAAAGGGGCGTGTTTATTTACAAAGTAAATGAAACTGTCATGAAAATAATTCCAAGCGGTGTTCACGTCGTTGATTAATAGAATATGTTGCCAATCAAAGTGGGATAGATCCCAGAGGAATGACTGTTCACAGAAACGTTTCAAATCCCTTTTTTGAACTATTCTGGGCTTAGCAGGTGGAAGTTTAGTGGATCTAAGAGCTGCTATTATGGAATGATCACTCAAAATGTTAGCAAATACACCTGTACCAGGAAATTTGTGAGGTGCATTTGTGAAAAACAGATCTAAGGTGGAAGATTTTTCAGGACATTTTTTGTTTGGTCTGGTGGGAGAACCAATAAGTTGTGTTAGATTGAGAGAAAGACCGCATTCCTTGAATTTATCACAAAGGGGGGTCGACTTATTCCAATCAATGTTGAAATCTCCATTGTGTTTTAAGTTACCTATGAATTCAGTCAGGGAGTACAGAGCCTCAGGTGTTGCGGAGAGGGGACGATAACAACCTACAAGAGTTAAGATCTGACCTCCCTTCAAACTGATGTTCACAGCTAAAGCCTCAAACTGGTTTGCGATTGTTTTTTTAGATGCAATCTTGGCAGCCAAGGAGTCTCTGATGTAAATAGCGACTCCACCTCCCCTTTTATTACGATCACAACGATAGATCTTGAAGTCATTGATTACTAGATCATTTTTCAGAACAGATTTCTTGAGCCAAGTTTCAGAGATAAGGATCACATCTGCCCCAGAAGAACTGATTAGGATTTTCAATTCATCTAGTTTTTTTTTTAAATGTGGTGCATATCAGTGCTAGTAACATAATCTTTGTTGTCCTCAACAAAAGAGAATTGAATTGAAATGCATTGTTTATCTGAAATCTACTTTTCTGCTAAAAGAAAGGAAAAATAACAATGCTGCTGAAGTCAATACTATTTAAGACCATCATACGTGACTGATTGTTTAAACCAGTGGTCCCCAAACTACGGCCCGCGGGCCGCATCCGGCCCGCCCCCACATTTGGTCCGGCCCCCAGAACAATAGTAAAAAAAAAAAAAAAATTTTTTTTTTTTTTTTACAAATGAATACATGTACAGTACTGTACGGTCACCAAGTACTTAGCATATCCTAACACAGTTTTTAAAGATGAAGGAGTAAGTTGAATTGTCTCCCTTTCACATAAATATTATTTTCACACAGAGTGGGAGGAGGAGTATTTTTTTGTTTATTCTAATTCAAAGTCTATTTGCCTCATCTGTAATTCGAGCATCACCTGGCGTGGATGGAGAGTTCTGGAGTCTGCTCTCAGAAGAAAAGTATCCTTACATCCGAAGATGTGCTTTGAACTAGCACTTTTTGGATCTACCTACCTGTGTGAGTCTGCTTTTTCACACATGAAAATCATCAAGTCCAAAAACAGATCCACAATGACTGATGATCATCTGGAGACCTGCCTGCGCCTCCCAACCACCTCATACTGCCCCGCGCCTCCTCCTCTCAGTGTCAGAAGTGCCACTAAGGTAGAGACACATTTATTTTATACAGCTTGCACCAGATGACACCATCCTGCTGCACAGAGCAGCTGCCTAGTTTTGATATTTAGGTTTTATTGAGGTTTGAAATAGTTGTTGGAGATTTGTAAATCTGCACCTTTGTAAGTCACTTTTTGTAAATAGTTAGTGTAAATGAGGGAGTTTTATATTGTTCAGTTCATTGTTTATTCGTTTCTTTAAAAAATATGGTGTGCTTTTCAAATATTGCGTCATTTTACTTTGATAAAATACTTTAATTAAATAAAACTAGCAACACATTACGTTCTGTTTTATTTACTTTAAAGAAGTGAGGAGTAGGGAGATGAAAAATTTTGTTTTTTGATACTGAGACTGGACGAGTAGCTCTCGGCAAACTGCCGACTTCAAAAGTAACTCTTGGTTCAAAAAAGGTTGGGCACCCCTGATTTAGGCACTCCTGCAATCGTCACACTTTTTCCTGTTAAAAACTGACTCCGGCCCCCCACCAGAGAAGGGAAAAGTTATGTGGCTCTCACAGGAAAAAGTTTGGGGACCACTGGTTTAAACAATAAATAGGGAAGGGCGTTTCTTTGTGTACCGTAGTTTATATTTTTGTAACACACTTGATAACATTATGGTGAATAGTGGAGGACAGAAATTGTGAATGCATGTTAGGAAGACTGTTATTATGACCAGTGCGCCACTTGTAAACCTTGTGTGAGACTAATAAAGCATGGACCTGATTAGCTTAGCTTCATGGTTGCTAACAGCTGAACTAAATAAACAAACTCTGCTCCATTCGCTGTTTTCTTAGAATCTTGGGGCAAAGATCAAACATTTTTATCCATCTTATCAGTTATTGGCATTAGCCTGCATCTCTAAACTTAAGTTCATGCTGCTGTTGTTCAGAGGATTGTTTTGCACTATTAAGTGTGTATTCTTAGTTTATATCTTAGATAGTTAGTAATGTTTCTTTTACAATTTATATTTTTGCTAATGTTGGATGTAACTGGGACCCTGTGTACACAATGTTGTTCCACCTCTTGTACCACATGTGGTGTGTATGACAAATAAAGAACCTTGAACTTGAACGTGAAGATCTTTGTTTAAAATGCTGCCACCAAATTTTGAAGCAACCATGTCAGAAAATTATGTCATAAACCATTGAATAGATAACAGAATCAGCCTTGGGCAACACATGAATGGCTATAACTCAGTCAACATTTGCAGTGTGACATGGACAGAATACTGGGAACTCCTGTTTACATGACGGTGGCAGTAGGGAGAAAATAGTGAGAGCGCTGACCCTGAGAGCGTGGCCTGTTCAACAGGTTCACACAGAAACACTCCAACATGATAAAAGGCCACGCCAGATGGGCTGCTCCTGTGCTACGCACTGATAGGGGGAGGTTGTCCCAGACGACATGGCCTTCAACACAACCTACTTTAAACACACCTAATGCAGACAGGCACACACACATCCTCTCTTCCCTCCCTAATCACCCTCCTTAAAGTCAATAAGGTAACTCAGTCAGGTGACTCAGCAATCAGATTATCAGCTGGGTTTATGAGGACTGAGGTCAGTTACTTTGCTCTGCTGAGAGGAGCCACATACTGTATCAGCACAACATTAAGATGTTCATAGAAAACAAATACTGATACTTACGTTTTAATGTTGTCATGGTAGACCTTTGTGTCTGATGGCTGGTTGTACAATGGCTGGATAAAATAAAATAATAAAAAAAAACACTGCCAGGTGAATTACTCATCAGCTGTTAGATAATCAGTGATACACAAGTATTTTATCCCTTTAAAAAAATAAAAAAGTATTTAACCAATAACATACCAACTCCACCTTTGGACCAAGACCTTCCAAGATTTTATGAGCCTCCTCAGCTTTTTTCTGAAAATAAATGATTGACAGATCAATCAAACAATTGATATTTAGATGTGATGAATACAGTAACATAGCAGGAACAATACAAAAAAAATGATTTTTTTATTTTATTTTCTAAATATGTTTCTTTAAAAGTCTAGCACACTATTTGGAAGGAAAAGTTTAAAACTAAAATTTCCATTTGACATGATGGGTCAAAGTTACAGTTAAATGTAGTCACTGTTATACACAATCTCATACAGTATTTGTGAGGTCTTACAAGTTATGTTGGTGCTCAGAGAATGTGTTGTGAATGATTCTCAGCTACTATTAGCCCCAACGCTATTAAAGCAACTGACTTTAAGCCATTTATTTCTACATCATATAAAAATAGGCTGGGTTATGATAATTTTTGCACTGGCTGTGGTCAAATGGCTATCGAGGTCATCTTGATTTGGGTTGACTCCAAAGTTAGAACAGTCTTAGATGAACACCCATCAGTTAATGCTTAAAAGTATGAGTTTAACTTGTTGTAAAAATGATGGAGTCAAAGCCATTTTTGTGTTTGCAAAGGTTGCTTAGCTGTGGTATCCATCTTTAATGGAGTTTACTCAAAATGTTATTAATTTTCAGATGTAAACGCAATGATTGGTTTGACAGTTTTGTTAAAACCTCTTAAGCGGTTCTAAAGATGTTATGTTGTTTATTTGTCACATGCAGGTTAACACCATGTCGACAATGCAATGAAATGTTCAGGATGAGAAGAAATGATTTGACTCACTAAAAACAAACAAAACAAACAAGAAATACTAAAGCATGCAATAAGGGTACAAAGTGTCAAAAAGTGAAAAAGAAATATAATATTTACACGGGCCAAAAGAAATATAGTAAACAACAACATGGTAGAATAACGGTGCAAGTAGGATGAATTTGCATAGCGGTAAATAAGAATTTCACAATTAGTAATACAGTATAAGGTTAAATACGCATGATATATTGCACATAGCGGTAACTAACATAATACACAGGTTATGTGACAGGTTATAGGTAGGTAAATCGGTTAGACACAGCAAACGCACAAAAACAATCTACCGTACTTTCACCTTCAGCAGTGGGTGATAACAAACTTAGAGAACAAGCTGGTGCCTTCTTTATTTACAATTAACCATCTATGTGTTGAAACTGCTCCTAAGCTACGAGTTCCAACTTTTTACTGAATAAAGCAAATAGCTTCACTCTCCAGAAAAGAGCAATACATGGTACCAAAAAAATTATAATTTCTGGGTCTGGCAGGAGATTTTTCCTGGATCAGCAAAGACTTTGAGCTCATACGAGATCATTAGGCACATAATGAGTCGCTGTGTAATTTCACGGGCCCTCATCAACAGACTGAGACAAACAAGCACAGCTGCCAGACTCAAAGCTGCACAAGGCCTGAGCAGCTTTACATTTTTAAGGGTTAATGGTTGACTGGGAAGGAGTGTGTCTCAGCACACTTTCTAACCACAATGCTGTCTGACAGCGATGAACTCCAGTGACACCCCCCACCACTAAGACACCCTCCTCTCACTGCTCTGCTGTGAGGGGTGGGAGGTACATTTCTACATTTCAGTGTTTCAGTGCACTGAGACACAAATGAGGCAGACAGCCACAGGAGACAATATTCAGCTTTCTATAGTTGGAACTTAACACAGCTGGATAAAAACAGAACGGACTGCAGTGGTTCCCCTACATAACTTGCCATGGTGGGGGCACTCATCTCGTCTGTGATTTTTGTCTATTGACTGGGTAGGGGGGTGGGTGACACATGTCTGAGTCGCGCACTGTTTGTATAAGCGTAATGGGGGGGGGGGACACAGACACAGCTGAGCTGCGCACTGCTTGTACTAGTGTTGTAGTACCGTACTCGAGACCGATCTTGGTCTTGAGACTGGCCTTAAGACCACTTCTTGATGGTCTTGGTCTTGTCTCGGACTCGACTGCATTTGATCTCGATCTTGTCTCTGCCTCGGACATTGAGGACTCGGGATTTTTATTTCAGGACCAGTCAAGACCACAACTGTGGAAATATCACTAAATTACCAGAATATTGTCCAGTTTATTTGTCAAAATCTTTGTTTTTATTGGATGCAAAACGTACTGATTCAAATCCAAGCGTTAATGTGACTCATTGCTAAATACATGTTTTTGTTACCGCTGTCACGCCCACCCGCTTTCACTCACACGCGTCACTCCCAGTGTGGCCGGATTGGACAGTTTTCATTCTGATTTTGCTGGGAACTCTGGGAAGATTTTTGTTGGATTGTTGCATTTTTCCACATATTGTTAAATTAGCTTGGCTTGTAATGATGTGCATTCATGTTTAAACATTAAATACTGTATACTATAACAATATACTGATTGAGCGGATTTGTGTGATGTGGCGGTTTTTAACAGATTTTTGGGCTGTAAAACTTCAACTCTATTTGGCAACACTGGTCACTCCAAGAAAGTGAGAAGTGATTGTCTGGGCGCAGGAGAAAACTGCTTCCAATTTAGCAGTTGTGTAATTTTATTGTTTAATCACATGCAGTTAGGCCACTGAATGTCTAATTTCTTTACGTAGCTTTGAAAATTTATGAAAGCCGATACAGTATATTCATTCAAAAGCAAACTTAAAGTTGAAGTTTGTAACAGTTATAAAAATATTTTATAATAATTTATTTTATTTTATTTGAGGTCTTGTTCTCGACTTGGTCTTGGAACCTAAAAGTCTTGGTCTTGTCTCAGTCTCGGTACACTCTGGTCTTGGTCTTGACTTGGTCTCGGGTTAGGTGGTCTTGAACACAACAGTACTGTAGTTTGTACCAACAGTTTCGAGCAGGGTGGGGTGTTCAGCGTGAAGGAAGAGGCAGGTGAGTGCTGCCGTTAACTCTTTAGCTTGCATGCTTGTATTGCGCGCCGCTAGCTTAGCGCTATGTCAGTGCTGATTGGGGGAGGGGTGCAGTTGGGTTCGGTAGGCGGGGCGCTCGGTTCAATTGATGGGGCAGGGCACCCCGCTTGTGTAATGGTAAGGGGGGAAACACTGAGACTCAGTTGCTAAAAGACTAACTTTAAGATATTGGGAGGGGGGTGCGAGAGATAGTAAGATACCCAGCCCTAATGGCCATTCATCCACAAAGTTTCAAACCATCCCGTTTGGGCTTTCGTTAGCACAGCATGTGTTCAGCAAGTGTGTGGAAGCAAAGCTGTCCTTGCTGAGAGCGCACGGCATCAGAATACTCTCAAACATAGACGATTATTTGATATGTTCCCTAATGCAAGAACAGGAAATCAATGACTCTTAGGTGATGATAAAACCTAACAATCCTGGGATTCAGAATAAACTGGACATAATGATGCTTGGTACCCAAACAATATACAGAATATTTGGATCCCAAAATAAACTCCCTCTGTTATCACATGATGCTGTCAAAAAGGAGGATCACAACCTTCTCCCAGTGAGTTGTGCATTTTCAGCTGGGGAGTCATTTCATTCAGACATTGTCTGCTCCTCCTCAAGATAATGATCTCAGTAATTAATTTGGTGAAACTTGGGCTTTTAATGATGAGGGATTTCCAGCGATGGGTCGCATCACTGAAACTGTGCTCCTGTTGCCATTTTCATCGCAGAGTGGAAGTATCTCTGACATGTATGATGGCTATCAAGCTATGGAGGGACCTGATGGTTTTCACCACTGGGGCACAGCTGGGGGCAGTAACATCCAGTGTTACCTTGACAACAGATGCATTCCTAACAGGATGGGGTGCGACCATGTTGAGCAGAGTAGTAAAAAGTGTGTGGTCATGGAAAATGTCATGTCTCCACATATATATGCTGGAACTGCAGTTTTTCTAGCTTTAAAGTATTTTAGGTCCCATCTAAAGAAAAGGACTGTCATGTCTTAGTGAAAACAGGTAACTCCACAGCGGTAGCCTACATGGACCGTAGGGAAAAACACAATCCCTTCAGCTAAACAGACTAGCCTGGGAGTTAATCCGATGGAGGAGCAGCACCAGACTCTTGTCACAGGTGACCCATGTGGTGAGGATCCTGAACAGAGGATCAGATCTTTTGCCCAGAGGCAACCCACTGTATGGGAGGTGGGGACTCCATCCTCAAGTGATGGAGCAGACTTGGCAGAGATACGGCAGGGCTACCATATTTATCTTCGCTTCATGGGAAAACACTCATTGTCCCCCGTTTTTCTCCCTGTCGGACACAAATGTTCCACTGGGGGTGGATGCTTTGAACCAGTGTGTGGGGTAGGGTCGTAGGGATTAAATTTATTTATTTTAAAACAGCCCTGCTTTAGCTTTATCCACAGCTAAAAGAGAACCGGGTAAGTGATTTACCTGCTTTATTCATCAGTCCTTCCTGTTTACAGTGGGAACCTGGGCTCTAAGGTGTGTCTGCAGGGTATATGCAGGAATAATGAAGTTAATTTCAATACCTTTTCAAGACTTTTTAAAGACCTTCCAAAATAAATTCAAGACCTTATCGTCACTTTGTTTTATTAAGCAACAAATCTTTGATTTACAAAACTGCTGTTGTTTTCAATTACTGTAAATCTGTGAATCTCAAACCTACAACAGAACTGAGATACAGTGGAAAGAAAAAAGTTCAAAAGAAGAAACTGAACCTTGACTAGGTTTAGCTTAGGTTGCAACAAGACTCGTAGCTATTTTAAAGTAACTTGGTTGAACAATGGCGAATAAGAAATAAACACGGTTATTCTCGGCGACAGGCCTCAGCCATTCTTGAAAATCAGGCATCTCCAACCAGGAGTCAGAAAACTTGCATTTACCCGTTGTTCTCACGGTCTCGCGGCAACTTACTCGAACACACAAGCTCAACTTGGAGATAAAGCAGCCGCGCATGCGCACAAGATAGGCCTAGCCGTAAAGGCTGTTGTAACCTGACACCCTAAATTTGTGCGAAGCGGTTTCCGAATCATCCGCGGTGAGGAAAACAAATATTAGTCATACATACTTTTTGCTGTCAAATTATTTAAAGCTAGAATAACAGCAAAAAAAACAATACCTCATCAAATCGCTTTCAAGACTTTTTAATACTTTTCAAGACCCTTAATTTTCCCAAAATTGATTTATCAACTTTTAATAACTTTCAAGACCCTGCATATACTCTGGTCTGAGACCCATTCCAACTTTTGTGTCTAAGATGATGAATTATGCATAGCGGTACAGATGATGTTCAGTGGAGCTGTTAGTTTTCCACCCACCTCCATTCTCATCTGAAGAAGATCCAAGTCTTAACTCTCTGTGTCCTGTATGGATGCTGAAAGCTTATGTTAACAGGACAACTGGCTTCAGGAAGTAAGACCAGCTGTTTGTTTCATGAGCAACAACTCATAAAAGCAAAACAAGTGTCTTGCCAGAGGCTGACACACTGGATTGTGCAGACCATGATTCCCTGTTACAGATGATGGGTCAATTGGTCTACGACCCCAACGGGTCTGAAAGTGCATTCTACCAGTAGTGCTGGACGATAATTCAATAACAATAAATATTGCGATATACTTTTATTCAATAACGATGATATGAAGTTTAAGCATATTTTCGATATTTCGATAGGATTTTACAACGTTTCACTGACGTTTTTCTGTTTCTGTTCGGGTTGGAGCGGCTGCTTCAACAACCCGCCCGGACAGAAAAAGCTGTGACACAAAACGTGCGTGGTGACGTCGTTGTTACGCAGCGCTCACTCCAGCAGCAGGCGTTAGCGGTAGCAGGCTAAAAGCTAAGCTAGTCTCCAAAGCGCGTTAAGTTTTCGCTTCAAAACGAGTCAAACGAGTGCTCATGACCGTCAGAATGTGACTGAACAAAGTTTCACAAGCGAAGAGAAAGCAGACGACATCACTGATGAGAGGAAAGACTAATTCGTCGGTGTGGACGTAGTTCGGTTTTGTTAAACTGCAGGTCTCATCTGCAGCGAGTCTTACTCGGTTTCTTTATTTTGCAAAACGTGACAAAGTCGTTCTAACTAGCGGTGGAAACATCTAACTTGTTTAATCTGAAGAGTTTCCACTCGATAGAATATGATGAGAGTCAGAAGATGAAGAACAATAAAGTTTGAGCCAACGTTTCCCTGAAACTACGACGTAAACAAACAGCCCCAGCAGCGCTGCATGTTTTTTTAAATTCAAAATAAAACAAATTCATCAGAAGAAGAAAAAACACTGAATGAAAATGTGCAGAAAGACGAAAATAGTGTTTTAATATCTGCCCCTTGTTTAAAAAATACAAAATAACTACAAACAAACAACAACCTTCACTTCACCTGCACCACACCTTCCCAACAACTTTGATTTAATCATATTTTAAAACATATAAATAGTTTTAGAAATGTTTATGGTGATATCAAGTCAACACAATCCTGTTTCCTGATTTACAACTCAGCTCCTTCAAACTAGTCCTAAATGGAGGTTTTACAAACATTTACATTCCCTTCAGGGTTTAATAACTTTAAACAAATTTTAATTGAATATTTGGGGGGTAATTTTTTTCAGTTTTATACATGACTTGTAAAATACTATGTTCAACCAAATCATAAAATTTTAATAATTTAAACTGATGAAATATTTGTTGGGTGACCATAGCACTTCCTACTAATAATTCTTATAGCTCTTTAAAAACAAAACAAAAAAAAAACAGTGTTTGTAATAAATCAAAAAAGGCGTTCAATACAGGATCAACTGGACTTTATTTGTTGCAGAAAACGTTTCGACTTCTGTCCAGAAGTCTTTTTCAATTCTGAATGGAAGCTGTGAGAACGACAAATAAAGTCCAGTTGATCCTGTATTGAACGCCTTTTTTGATTTCATCATGTCCTGGACGACTGAGAATCTTCACCAGCATAGTGTTTGTAATAGTTTTACATGCTTTTCCCCAAACTTCAATACAACAGATTAAATATGGAACAATCATTACATTATTCAATATATTCAAAACTTTGTCATTCAAAAACTATTTTACTTTATACAGTAATGCAATTGATTTTGTTATTTTTATTCTTAAGTAATTTCTATGAGATTTCTATGTCAGCTTCTTATAAATAACAACACCCAAAAGTTTTATTTAATTAACTATGAATTTCAATGCTGTAAATTTTAAAGATGTTTAAAGTTAAAACTATTAATAATAATTTTACCCATGGAGCTCGGCCGGGCACAGCCCGAAGAGGAGACGTGGGTCCCCCTTCCCATGGGCTCACCACCTGTGGGAGGGGCCAAAGGGGTCGGGTGCAATGTGAGATGGGTGGCGGCCGAGGGCGGGGACCCTGGCGGTCTGATCCTCGGCTACAGAAGCTGGCCATTGGGACATGGAATGTCACCTCTCTGGTGGGGAAGGAGCCTGAGCTAGTGTGTGAGGTTGAGAGGTTCCGACTAGAAATAGTCGGACTCACCTCAACGCATGGCTCTGGCTCTGGAACCAGTTTCCTTGAGAGGGGTTGGACACTCTTCCACTCTGGAGTTGCCCCTGGTGAGAGGCGCCGAGCAGGAGTGGGCATACTGGTTGCCCCCCATCTTGGTGCCTGTACGTTGGGGTTCACCCCGGTGAACGAGAGGGTAGCCTCCCTTCGCCTACGTGTGGGGGGACGGGCTCTGACTGTTGTTTGTGCCTATGCACCAAACGGCAGCTCAGACTACCCACCCTTTTTGGAGTCCTTGGAGGGGGTATTGGAGAGTGCGCCTCCTGGGGACTCCCTTGTTCTACTGGGGGACTTCAACGCTCACGTGGGCAATGACAGTGAGACCTGGAGGGGTGTGGTTGGGAGGAACGGCCCCCCTGATCTGAACCAGAGTGGTGTTCTGTTATTGGACTTCTGTGCTCGTCATGGATTGTCCATAACGAACACCATGTTTAAGCATAAGGGTGTCCATATGTGCTCTTGGCACCAGGACACCCTAGGTCGCAGTTCGATGATCGACTTTGTTGTCGTCTCATCTGATCTGCGGCCGCATGTCTTGGACACTCGGGTGAGGAGAGGGGCGGAGCTGTCTACTGACCACTACCTGGTGGTGAGTTGGCTCCGATGGTGGGGGAGGATGCCGGTCAGACCTGGCAGACCCAAACGTATCGTGAGGGTCTGCTGGGAACGTCTGGCAGAGTCTCCCGTAAGACGGAGCTTTAACTCCCACCTCCGGGAGAGCTTTGAACACGTTCCGAGGGAGGCGGGGGACATGGAGTCCGAGTGGGCCGTGTTCCGCGCCTCTATTGTCGAGGCAGCTTATCGGAGCTGTGGCCGCAAGGTTGTTGGTGCCTGTCGAGGTGGCAACCCTCGAACCCGGTGGTGGACACCGGCAGTGAGGGATGCTGTCAGGCTGAAGAAGGAGTCCTATTGGGCCTTTTTGGCTTGTGGGACCCCGGAAGCAGCTGATAGGTACCGGCAGTCCAAGCGGCATGCGGCTCGGGTGGTTGCTGAGGCAAAAACTCGGGCGTGGGAGGAGTTCGGAGAGGCCATGGAGAATGACTTCCGTACGGCTTCGAGGCGATTCTGGTCCACCATCCGGCGTCTCAGGGGGGGAAAGAGGTACGAGACCAACACCATTTATGGTGGAGGTGGCGTGCTGCTGACCTCAACTCGGGATGTTGTGAGTCGGTGGGCGGAATACTTCGAAGACCTCCTCAATCCTACTGGCACGTCTTCCACTGAGGAAGCAGAGCCTGGGGACTTTGGGTCGGGTTCTCTGATCTCTGGTGCTGAGGTCGCCGAGGTGGTTAAAAAGCTCCGCGGTGGCAAGGCTCCGGGGGTGGATGAGATTCGCCCGGAGTTCCTTAGGGCTCTGGATGTTGTAGGGTTGTGTTGGCTTACGCGACTCTGCAATATCGCGTGGACATCTGGGGCAGTTCCCTTGGATTGGCAGACTGGGGTGGTGGTTCCCCTATTTAAAAAGGGGGACCGTAGGGTGTGTTCCAACTATAGGGGGATCACACTCTTAAGCCTCCCTGGTAAGGTCTATTCAGGGGTTCTGGAGAGGAGGGTCCGTCGGATAGTCGAACCTCGGATTCAGGAGGAGCAGTGTGGTTTTCGTCCTGGTCGTGGAACACTGGACCAGCTCTACACCCTCAGCAGGGTCCTGGAGGGTGCGTGGGAGTTTGCCCAACCAGTTTACATGTGTTTTGTGGACTTGGAGAAGGCATTCGACCGCGTCCCTCGGGGGGTTCTGTGGGGGGTACTCCGGGAGTATGGGGTACCAGGCCCTTTGATAAGGGCTGTTAGGTCCCTGTACGACCGGTGTCAGAGCTTGGTCCGCATTGCCGGCAGTAAGTCAGGCTCGTTTCCGGTGAGAGTTGGACTCCGCCAAGGTTGCCCTTTGTCACCGATTCTGTTCATAACTTTTATGGACAGAATTTCTAGGCGCAGCCAAGGTGTTGAGAGGATCCGTTTTGGTGACCTTAGAATCGCTTCTCTGTTTTTTGCAGATGATGTGGTCCTATTGGCTTCATCAGCTCGTGATCTACAGCTTTCGCTGGAGCGGTTTGCAGCTGAATGCGATGCGGCCGGGATGAGGATCAGTTCCTCCAAATCCGAGGCCATGGTCTTGAGCCGGAAAAGGGTAGCATGCCCTCTCCGGGTCGGGGAGGAGGTCCTGCCCCAAGTGGAGGAGTTTAAGTATCTCGGGATCTTGTTCACGAATGAGGGAAAACTGGGGCGTGAGATCGATAGGCGGATAGGTGCAGCGTCCGCAGTGAAGCGGGCGCTGTACCGGTCTGTCGTGGTGAAGAGAGAGCTGAGTCAAAAGGCAAAGCTCTCAATTTACCGATCGATCTACGTTCCCACCCTCATCTATGGTCATGAGCTTTGGGTTATGACCGAAAGAACAAGATCTCGGATACAAGCGGCTGAAATGAGTTTTCTCCGCAGGGTGGCTGGACTCTCCCTTAGAGATAGGGTGAGAAGCTCAGTCATCCGGGAGGGACTCGGAGTAGAGCCGCTGCTTCTCCACATCGAGAGGAGCCAGTTGAGGTGGCTCGGGCATCTGGTTAGGATGCCTCCTGGACGCCTCCCTGGTGAGGTGTTCCGGGCACGTCCCACCGGGAGGAGACCCAGAGGAAGACCCAGGACGCGCTGGAGGGACTATGTTTCTCGGCTGGCCTGGGAACGCCTTGGGATTCCCCCGGAGGAGCTGCTCCAAGTGGCTGGGGAGAGGGAAGTCTGGGCCTCCCTACTTAGGCTGCTACCCCCGCGACCCGACCCCGGATAAGCGGAAGAAGATGGATGGATGGATGGAAAACTATTAATATTGACACAGTTGAGAATTTTATGGCAAGAAAGTTCATGCTCAATAATCCACGTACCAAATCCAATAATTTTCAGTCGGGTCATCTGGACAGTTTCTTTTTTATAGAAACTGGATGGAGGATGGAGGGTGAAACGTTTCTATAAAAAAGAAAGTGTCCAGATGACCCAACTGAGAATTATTGGGTTGAGAAGTTTATGTTTATTTGATGGTGATTTCCATCTTTTTGGAGGCTAAATACAAATACAAGGAGAACATTAATTTATTTGTATAGTTTATAGTTTTTTTTTAGGCTTTTATATTGTTTATATCAATATCGAATTATATCGTTATCGACCGAAATTAAGAACTATATCGTGATAAAAATTTTGGCCATATCGTCCAGCCCTACCAGGAGCATGGCCACTTTATGGGTCCTGTTTCAAGGGGTATGTAGATCAGGATATTTGTGCGGCAGCTAGCTCAACCACACCACACACGTTTGTGCACTTTTACAAACTGAATGTGGCTCAGCCATCCTTAGCTCATGCAATACTGGACACCAGAAATTCAAAGTGTTATTCTTTTGTTTTGCTTAGTTTACATGCAGTTTACATGCCAATCCACTAGGGGCACTGTCATGCCAGTAGCGCATGTTTTACACTCTTCTTCTGTGGTGGCTGTGACTCTGTTGGAGGGAAGCACGGTGGAATAAAGTTCTGTTAGATCCAAAAGAAGAAGTTATTTTTATTGACTAACATTGGTAGCAGAGGATGGTTTCTAACTACAGAGTTCCACCAACGTTTGAAGAAGGAAAGCCTTATGAAAGTTGGAAGAATGAAGTCAACATTTGGACGAGAGTTACAGATTTGGAGAAGAAAAAGCAAGCGCTTGCAGTCGCCCTGGCGCTGTCTGGAAGGGCGCGAGACACGGCGATGGAAATTCCGGTAGACGATTTAAATAAAGACACTGGAATGACCACATTGTTAGCTAAGCTAGATGATTTGTTCTTAAAAGAGGAAAAGGACAGGATCTATGAAGCGTACTCAGACTTTGACCGAGTCATTAAAGAAGCTAACATGTCGATGGCGGACTATATTATTGATTTTGAGCAGCGTTACTCGCGCATGAAAAAATACAACATGGAGCTGCCCGACGCGGTTTTAGCTTTTAAGCTTTTGGACACCGCGTGTTTGGATATTACAGACAGACAGTTAGCTCTAACAGCATGTTCAGATATAACTTTTGCTGCAATGAAATCTGCTTTGAAGAGAATATTTGGCGAAAAGAAAAGGAGTATGACAGCAGAAAATATTAACCAGGAGTCCGTGTTTGCTACAGAGCAACGGTGGCAAAAAGGCAAGTCATGGCGGCAAAATACTCGTCATAAAACTCCATAGCCCAGCACTCCACAGCCCGCTGGATAAATATGGAAGACGATCAAAATGTGCAGTGTGCCAAAGTACTTTTCACTGAGTTAAAGATTGTCCACACAAAGCTGAGTGTGTTAAAATAACTGATGATACAACAGACGTGGAAGAGTGTAAAACATGCGCTACTGGCATGAAAGTGCCCCTAGTGGATTGGCATGTAAACTGCATGTAAACTAAGCAAAACAAAAGAATAACAATCTCCCACTTTTCTTAAAGAAAAGTGGGAGATTGTTATTATATAACAATCTCCCACTTATATATA
>JBBPBX010026576.1:7709-21282 GCA_038048925.1 Garcialebias charrua | reverse complement strand
AAGAAACCCAAACAGGACTCCAGCCAGCCATCAGGTGAAAAGAAGGAACCCAGACCCAGACCAGTGGTCATTCCGTATGTTGCGGGAGTTTCAGAGACATTGAGACGTTTATTTTCTAAACACAACGTCCCAGTGGCTTTTAAACCCCAAAATACATTACGACAAAGACTGGTTCATCCCAAAGATCCAGTCCCCCGGCACAAACAGAGTAATATTGTGTATGCTGTTCAGTGTCAGGAGGGCTGTGATCAGTCTTACATCGGGGAAACTAAACAGCCACTGGCCAAAAGGATGGCCCAGCACAGAAGATCAACATCATCAGGTCAGGACTCTGTGGTCTACACTCATCTCCAGGCCAGCGGTCACTCTTTCAGGGATGAAGATGTTCACATCCTTGATAGAGAGGAACGATGGTTTGAGAGAGGAGTAAAGGAGGCCATCTTTGTGAAAAGAAACCGTCCATCATTAAACAGAGGTGGAGGCCTCCGGGTTCAACTGTCCCCCTCTTACAATGCTGTTATTGCTAGTATCACTCAGCCCTCTGTGAATAGCAAACAACCATCAGGGTGCTAACGATCCATCGTTAGGCTGATGGTCCTCCTTGATCATGTGAGCAGCTGGTTTCGGCTGTCATCAGCAAACTGGTTGTGTAACACTGTGAGAGGGTGCTATTTATAAGACTGAGCTGAACACAGCAGACAGCACCTCGACTGAGGAAGTCTTTCGGACGAAAGACGAAACGTTTCTACAATTTTTTTGCGTTGTTTTTTTTTATATGTCCAGAGGACTAGACTTAGCTTTTTTAGATTTTTCTACCTGGATTATTGAGCATGCATCAGGGTATTTAAGTAGAAGTATTTTACTTGAGTAAATTTAGTTTCTGCACACTTAACTAGTTATTGCAAATGAAATATTGTACCTCATAGAAACTTAATTTTAATCATTGTAACTTATATTTATTCAATTAACCGTTTTATTACTTTACAAACAAATTTTATTTTGCAAACAACTTGCTTGAGTTGTGTATCGCTTACTCACATTGGTGATGTAATAAAATTAATGTAAAAAACATTCTCCACAATAACCGCTGGCAAAAGAACAGCTTGACAATAGTTTCATGTTCTTTAGAGCAAAAAATAAATAAACAGAGGAAATAAACTGAAAATTATTTTGAAATTTCATTAGGACATTTTATATTCAGTTAAATAAAATAAATAGCCTAAACATTTCTACCCACTTCAAGTAAAATCTAGTCACAGAAGACATTTTATGTATACAGCAAGTTTGTTTTAATTTTACATTTCTGTTACATGAACAAACTTTTATAGATTGAATGAAAGCTTTTACTTTAACAAAATACTTTTGAGTTAGTATTATTAGAATATTCCTTTGTCTCTCAGTTGGTAAATTCACATTGTTGCAGTAGAATGTGTAAATAAGGTCTAAGAGATAAACAAACATACACAAAAATTAATTAATTCGATTCAGTATTTATATAGCGCCAAGTCACAAAGTCATCTCGGGGCACTGAACAGAAACATTCGTGGGAAAGTGGGGACTTGTACATGAGTCCTGAAGTCAACTGACTGAAATAGCTAAGCTACAAAACATGGCCACCTAGTAATCTACAGTAAAGTGACTGCAGTATGTAGAAGACAACACTGTTAACATGTTTTATTAATGGTAACCTGTCTTTCTCCATTGTGAAATGCATATTTACATCATGTGAAATATGCTCAGAAAATAAGTCAAGGTTTTGTTTTTTAAACATTTAACATTGCACACGACATAAAACTACCATAAGGTACTGATACAATAAATCAATGACATTTACAGGAAAACTGGTTTATATTCTAATAAATTTGCAATTTTTTTGCAGAAAATGTTTTTATTTGTGTTGTGCATGGGTGATTGTGACTAAAAAAAATTCCTTTCTCTAGTTTGGAAAATGGCGCAAAGCTCAACAAGAGGTAATACAGTATTACCATAAAATAATTATATATTTTTAAAAGGATTTTCAATATGTGTAATGCGACTCCTCAGTCTGGAATTTTAAAGTCTATGTGTTTGTGTGTCAAGTCAGCTACATAAATACATGAATATTTAAATAAACTTACTATTTAATCATATATTTTTACTTCCTCTGATCAATTTGATGTGTACTACTGACCTCTTGTCCAGGTCAGACTTGTAAAAACATCTGAGGGTTTTGATTTGGTCGTCAAATAAAGAAATGTTGAAACATTTAACTGAGATGGATGAAGGAGTGAAGTTTTAATATAAAATATGATCCGTGGCAGTCGAGGAGAAAAAAAAACTAAAAACAATCAAAAGATGTTCCAACAGGAATTTATTTTGTGAGAATATTCAACCAGAGTATTTATTTTATTTATACATTTATGGAAAATTATGAAAGGTCTTTGTCTACTGAAGATCATATTTTGCTTCTTTATTAACAGATTAACAATTACTGTTTATTAACAGATAACAATAATGTCAACAAAAACAGTTTTGACACATTATTCTCTGAGATGTGGAGGCAACACAACAAAAAACTTTCTAGCAACAAAATAAAACAGAATTATTTTAGTTTACAGATCTCAGCTGTGTCTCCAACAAACTCCTCAATTTAAATGTTTTCTGCACAGATTTAGTTATAATAAAAAAAAAAAAATCTCTTAAAAATATCCAGTGATGATGATTATATTGATGTTTATGAAGTGGAATAGAAACATATTTTAAATGTGAAATACAAAAATATAAAGAAAATAAAACAGAAACAAATCAGAGCTGCACGTAAAACAGATGATGGGACAATAATGTCAACAAAAACTGTTGGACACGTCTGAGCAGCGGAGACAACACAACAAGAAACTTTCAGCAACAAACTAAATTATTTTAGTTTACAGATCTCAGCTGTGTCTCCATGAGACCAGAGACATATTCCAGCATGTAGTGGTCGAGTGAAGGAGGTCTGGACTTTGTGCAGGAGAATCATGGTCTTAGAGACTCTGTAGAAAGACAGAACACCTGCTGTGTGGTCCAGGTACACTCCAACTCTGGACACACCACGACCTGAGATGGGAGTACTGATGTTGTTGTGATAAAACTCATTATCGTTTTTGTGATAAAACTGATTACTGTTGTCACAATATAAAACCCAGGATTTATCATCATCTCCAAATGTACTCCATGTTTTATCAACATCCTTGTATGTGACTGCTACCGCTCCAGTTCTTCCCCACTTCACCTCCCAGTAACAACGTCCAGTCAGACTCTCCTTACTCAGAATATGACCAAATGCAGTGAATCTCTCTGGATGATCAGGATAAAACTGATCTCGATTCAAGAATGTTACTTTTCTGTTCCCCTCAGATAATAACAGGTGGCTGTGAGCTGTGTTTGGATCCAGAGTGATGTCACGTGAATATCTGAAGAAGTCCGCTCTGCTCTTTGGTTCTGGTTCTGACAGTAAACCTTCAGTCCCTCTCAGTGACATGTTTGTCCATGTGTCTCTCAGAATGTCCTCCAGTTTGTCTCTGAGCTGTGACACAGCTGCTGTCACATCTTCAAAGTATCTCAGAGGAGCATCACTGATGCTGGATGAGTGTGGAGACTCACTGGGTGCTGACACTGACTGGTAGCTGTGGACAAACTGGTTGTGATCCTCTGTGTGTGAGAGCTGCTTCAGCTCAGCATCTTTCCTCTTCAGCTCAGTGATCTCCTGCTGCAGCTTCTCCTGAAGATCTCCGACTCGACTGGCCTCAGTTTCCTGCTGGGATCTGATCTGCTGCTTCACTTCAGAGCTTCTCTTCTGGACGAGCCGGATCAGATCACTGAAGATCTTCTCACTGTCCTCCACTGTTTGATCAGCAGAGACGTTGATGTCCTCCAGCTGCTGCTGAAGCAGCTTCACATCTGTCTCTCTGCCCTGGATTCTCTGCTGGATGTTCTCTCTCCTCACCTGGAGCTCCTTCTGCTTCTCTCTCCTTTCAGCTGCAGCTGAGACGATGTCGTGGCCTTTATGTTCATCCACCATGCAGATGTGACAGATGATCTGCTGATCGGTGCGACAGAACATCTTCATCACCTCGTCGTGACGAGAGCAGATGTTCTCATGGAGCTTCTTGGAGGGCTCCACCAGCTGATGTTTCTTTAACTGAGCTACATCATAATGAGGCTGGACGTGTACCTCACAGTAAGAGACCAAACACATCAAACAGGACTTGATGGCTTTTAGTTTTCTTCCAGTGCAGACATCACAGGCCACATGTTCAGGTCCAGCATAGCTGTGATCATCAGGAGCAGCTTGGAGTCCACTCGTCTTCATCTGCTCCACTAAAGCTGCTAACAGGATGTTTTTCCCCAGAACAGGCCTCGGTGTGAAGGTCTTCCTGCACTGAGGGCAGCTGTGGATCTTCTTCTGATCCTCTCCATCCCAGAAGTCTTCAATACACTTCATGCAGTAGCTGTGTCCACAGGGAACAGTCACCGGATCCTTCAGTAGATCCAGACAGATGGAACAAGAGAAACTCTCTCTGTCCTGCCAAACTCTTTTCTGCGCCATTTCACTTCCTGACAAATAAACAAACACACAGTTATTACACAAATATACATGTCCTAACAAATATATTTCATACAGGGTTATAGACTGTTTCTAAACACGGATCTTTGGAAACCAAATATATATTCTTTTACCACAGTTTAGTGCTAATTTATAGTCAATTCAACAAACAACGTGTGTTTAGTTCTGGGTTGCATAACAAAAATAAGCCACAGCGTCAAAGAAAACGAGGGTAAAAAAAAACAAAAAACATTTTAAAATAAAATTTATTACGAAAAGTTAATCTAATAATAAAATGTGGCGAATGAAAGTCGCTGCCGCTGGCCTACAACACTGTTGTGATCCAAACAACGACAACAACACAGCCGTACACAGCCTGCCATGCAACTAAACACAGGTTTTTAATGTGTTCACAAGCATACGCTTAAGCTGTGTGTGTGATTAAATACACGCAACAACATTTTACAACTGTTATTTTAGTAAAGGTCAATGCGTTACTTACTGAAGACGCGCGTATCCGCCATTTTGAAATCGAAAGGGGGAGGGGGGATTCTTCTTCTTCTTCTAAGTGGATTCTTTTTTGGCGGTTGGCAAACAACTGAAAGGTGCATTACCGCCACCTACTGGTGTGGAGTATGGACTGGATCAACGCTCAAAAATAAATAAAAATAAAAAATAAATAAAAATAAAATAAAACTATATTCTTTCAAATAATCGAGTTCGTTTCAAGTAATGTATCAAGGCTTGGGTACTCTCAGACTTTGAATTGTTCTGTAATAAGTCTCTAAAATCCAATCTTATGTTCATTGCAGCAAGTCTGTTAGACAGGTGAACCCTTTCAATTCTGTATTGTTGGCAATGCATTAACACATGTTCTATGTCCTCAACCTCACCACAGTACTCACATTTTCCTGTATTATGTTTTCCTACAAGAAATAACGATTTATTTAATCCAGTATGTCCAAATCGAAGACGTGATATAACAGTTTGAGGGGGGATTCTTCTTCTTCTTTTAGTTTTTATTGGCGGCTGGCAACCAACTTAAAGTGCATTTATCGCCACCTAACAGTCTGGAGTGTGGTTTTCAGTGATGTCAGAGGGAATTTGAAACATCACAACGATGTGTACGGCGTGCAAATTCACACCCTAACTGTTTCTTAACTACTGTACATGTTTGCATGTTGAAGCGGTGCATGCTTCAACATGCAAACATGTAGTTAAGAAACAGGTTAGGGCTTGCATTGGCTACAGATACTTAAATATCCATCCATTTTCGTCCGCTTATCCGGGGTCGGGTCGCGGGGGTAGCAGCCTAAGTAGGGAGGCCCAGACTTCCCTCTCCCCAGCCACATGGAGCAGCTCCTCTGGGGGAATCCCAAGGCGTTCCCAGGCCAGCCGAGAAACATAGTCCCTCCAGCGTGTCCTGGGTCTTCCTCTGGGCCTCCTCCCGGTGGGACATGCCCGGAACACCTCACCAGGGAGGCGTCCAGGAGGCATCCTAACCAGATGCCCGAGCCACCTCAACTGGCTCCTCTCGATGTGGAGAAGCAGCGGCTCTACTCCGAGTCCCTCCCGGATGACTGAGCTTCTCACCCTATCTCTAAGGGAGAGTCCAGACACCCTGCGGAGAAAACTCATTTCAGCCGCTTGTATCCGAGATCTTGTTCTTTCGGTCACAACCCAAAGCTCATGACCATAGATGAGGGTGGGAACGTAGATCGATCGGTAAATTGAGAGCTTTGCCTTTCGACTCAGCTCTCTCTTCACCACGACAGACCGGTACAGCGCCCGCTTCACTGCGGATGCTGCACCTATCCGCCTATCGATCTCACGCTCCAGTTTTCCCTCATTCGTGAACAAGACCCCGAGATACTTAAACTCCTCCACTTGGGGCAGGACCTCCTCCCCGACCCGGAGAGGGCATGCTACCCTTTTCCGGCTCAAGACCATGGCCTCGGATTTGGAGGAACTGATCCTCATCCCGGCCGCATCACACTCGGCTGCAAACCGCTCCAGCGAAAGCTGTAGATCACGATCTGATGAAGCCAATAGGACCACATCATCTGCAAAAAACAGAGAAGCGATTCTAAGGTCACCAAAACGGATCCTCTCAACACCTTGGCTGCGCCTAGAAATTCTGTCCATAAAAGTTATGAACAGAATCGGTGACAAAGGGCAACCTTGGCGGAGTCCAACTCTCACTGGAAACGAGCCTGACTTACTGCCGGCAATGCGGACCAAGCTCTGACACCGGTCGTACAGGGACCTAACAGCCCATATCAATGGGCCTGGTACCCCATACTCCCGGAGTACCCCCCACAGAACCCCCCGAGGGACGCGGTCGAATGCCTTTTCCAAGTCCACAAAGCACATGTAAACTGGTTGGGCAAACTCCCACGCGCCCTCCAGGACCCTGTTGAGGGTGTAGAGCTGGTCCAGTGTTCCACGACCAGGACGAAAACCACACTGCTCCTCCTGAATCCGAGGTTCGACTATCCGACGGACCCTCCTCTCCAGAACCCCTGAATAGACCTTACCAGGGAGGCTTAAGAGTGTGATCCCCCTATAGTTGGAACACACCCTACGGTCCCCCTTTTTGAATAGGGGAACCACCACCCCAGTCTGCCAATCCAAGGGAACTGCCCCCGATGTCCACGCAATATTGCAGAGTCGCGTAAGCCAACACAACCCTACAACATCCAGAGCCCTAAGGAACTCCGGGCGAATCTCATCCACCCCCGGAGCCTTGCCACCGCGGAGCTTTTTAACCACCTCGGTGACCTCAGCACCAGAGATTGGAGAGCCCGACCCAAAGTCCCCAGGCTCCGCTTCCTCAGTGGAAGACGTGCCAGTAGGATTGAGGAGGTCTTCGAAGTACTCCGCCCACCGACTCACAACATCCCGAGTTGAGGTCAACAGCACGCCATCCCCACCATAAATGGTGTTGGTCGCGTACCGCTTTCCCCCCCTGAGACGCCGGATGGTGGACCAGAATCGCCTCGAAGCCGTACGGAAGTCATTCTCCATGGCCTCTCCGAACTCCTCCCACGCCCGAGTTTTTGCCTCAGCAACCACCCGCTTGGACTGTCGGTACCTATCTGCTGCTTCCGGGTTCCCACAGATACTTAAATACGTACTCATACATAAATGCGATTTATGAAGCCTGTGTAATTTAAATACTTAAAAACCACTTGTTTAACATAGTTCGATTTATCTTCTAATAGACTGATCATAGATAGTCCAATATACTTTTTGTTTAGTGATGATTTCAAAAGCTGACGTTCTTCTAAATATTTATCACAATGTACCAAAACATGCTCTACTGTTTCCATCTGAGGGCAGTGATCGCAGGCCCCGCCCCCATTTTCATGTTTTGTTTAAGAGAACCAGAATGTCCTATTCTAAGTCTAGTCATAACTACTTCCTCCTTTCGCCTTCCGCTCAAACATTTATTTTCCCCCACATTCTTTTGAATTGTATACAGATGTCTTCCGTTATCATTGTCATCCCATTGCTCCTGCCAGGTCTTAAGAATTTATTTTTGTATAATTGATTTTCCCTCATTTTTACTCAATGGAATATTTAAATGAACACTTTCTGATTTCAAAGCCTGTTTTGCAAGAATATCTACTTCCTCATTACCTTCTACACCTGCATGAGCAGGAATCCAGACAAATCGGACATAGTAGTTTTTATCATGTAGCTGAACTAATACTGTATTTACATGTACAGTACAGTAGTTGTAAATATACTGTTTGAAAAGTGGTCAAATGCTCTACTTGTGCTCCTCTACCCCCTAGTGGTGACATACAGTAACAACAGCCACATAAACGCAATCAACACAATAAGTTACAGCTTTGAAAAATAGTAGCCTTTATTTTTCTGACGGTGTTATATTTACAGAGAGCACGGCCCACTGTTCTTGGTGCATACGGTCAAGAACAAAATAATAATAATTAAGCAAGCAAAACCAGAACAATTGTTGACATTTGAGATGAGGAGAAGATAAATATTACGGTAAACAGATGCAGTTGTGTAAAAAAAAAAAAGACAAAGTGTGAGGCTTCAGCAACCAGTGAGTAAACGTCCACTCATGTGCCCTGTCAAAACATTTAACCAAACAATACGGTGCTACAGTTCCTTATACATCACTGAATTACATCAACTTTTGATTTAAAAACGTGGGGATTACCATAAAACATTAAACGATTAAAACCATGAAACAAGTGGTGGCAGAATGTGGATACAACATGTTTGTGACATTTAACTGTAGTCTGACTTTAAAATGAAAAAAAAAATATATAAAAAATAATAAAAGGTTTTTGCTTCAGAAAAAAAAGTTCTGCAATTTAGTGCATTGTTGCATAAATAGTGATTTGACTGGAATACACTTTGCTTCTTCTGATTATTGTCAAAGTTTATCTAAACAGGATTGTCTAACGTGACATTTTCAGCAAACCTTAATGTAGGAATAATTCTAAACTAAATGGTTCTTTTTAAAGGTTGGTTGGTTGGTTTAGAAACACGAGATGTAACTGCAGTCATTGATGCGTTTGGATACTGATACAACAAGCTTTCCATAAATAACAAAAACCTAATATTCCAACATATAATATTCTCTTTTACACTGATATACAAACAAAACAAAAAGCTCATAAATACAGGGCCATGCGGAACCCCGAACATTCAAACAAACAATAATTGTACTGTGGTTTTTAAAATGTAATATTAAGTTACACTGCGAGATGTTTGTTTAATGGAAATCTGAATATATTACCACACCAAACCTGTTTTCACTGAGCTGCTGGGATACTGGAGCGGACAGCTAAAAACAAATTGTTTTAACTACAGAAGTGTTATGAATTAATAAGAAAACCGGTGGAAACTTTTAAACATTTGGTGAAATGAATATCCAGTACGCTACAAAATCATTTTCTTGGAAAAAAAAAAAATCTAAGTCTACAAAACCAGCAAGAAATATAAAGTCTAACCCTTTTCTCATCAGAATGAATTTATTTTTCACTTATTTTCCTCCTATTCTGTACATAACTATTTATAAATTACAATAATATGATTTAGGCTATTTGTGGACAAACCTTAGTGATTAGATTCATACTGTTAAAGAGGCTGGCTACGGTGCGTCCCAGCAAGTTATGATTATTACATAATAAGGTAATCATTTTGCCTGAAATACTTATGTACAAATACTGTTTGCTGTAATATCTACACAGCCCTGTCCACACAGTAACATTTAATCTGACGTGTGAAAGAAAGACACATTTTCTGTTGTAATATTTCCTGCCAAGTAGTAAAAATTTAAAAACAGGAATCTGAAAGTCTCATTCTCTGATCTGTTATTTATTGTCTTTCTTTGAGGGGAACGAAGTTAAAAAAAAATAAAAAGTTTGAGGCAGAAACTAAAAAAAAGCATGAGATTTAAACTTGGCCTCATCATGTAGGGATAAAAAGGTAAAAAAAACAGTAAGACGAGGGACGACATGAACAGAAGTTTTTTGCTTCTGTTATTTTTCCCCTCTGTTATCACAATGTTCCCCCAGATATGAACGATGGCAGGCACTTGAATGTCATGGCTGTGTGTGAGTAAGAAAAGTGATGGATAGTCACGTGAGATTGACAATTTTAAGAGTGTTTCATAAAAATAAAAATAAAATACAGCTAAAGAAAAAGGTGCCTTCCCCTCACGATTCCATCTCGTCTTCATCTAAAGATGGCGGCACAAAGCTCAGAACCTCTTCGTAGGTTAACCCTGAAAGAACAAAGCACAACAAGAAGGTTATTTACTATGATAATGAACTCTATTCAAATCCTGACTCCATTCTGTGCCAGCTCACTCTTCCACTCCTCAATGTCCAGCTCGCGGCTTTCAAAGCTCTGGTCGTAAGGCTCCGCTTCGGGCTCGTCGTCTGGATCGTGGTACTGAGCGAAGTATGAGTGGGCCAGAGCCTCAGGCGCTGTGATGCGCTTGTCTGTGTCCAATACGAGCATTTTTTCCAGCAAGTCCACAGCTACAGCAACAAAACAAGTGCGAACATTAATGATTGCGTGTTTAATACCACTGACGAGTTCATTCATCGCATGACTCTGTCCTAAGACACTCAGTACATACAAACTAATTTAAAATAACACAGTGAAAGTTTCCTATTCAAAATCTCATGCCTTTTGTGACTCTAATGCTGAGATGTCTTTGTTTCTTAAAACTAGTTTTGTTATGAACATATGTGCATTTACTGCAAATGTTTGCCTGCTGTAATACCAGGATAAACGTATTCTTATAAAATAATGATCATTTGGTAAAATTGTTTCAACATTTTTTAGTTCACTTATTTCAGAGCTGGGATACTTGATGACAGAAAAGTGTTTGTGTACATAGGGTTGATAATTCCAGGAATTTTTAAAGTTCAAAACTTTACATGGGAATTAACAGGAACAGAAACAGGAACAGGATGTGGCAACTCAGACAGATGTGGTGGGGCAAGTCCATTTAGAGCTTTTAAAGCAAACACAATAATTTTAAAATGAATCCTAGAATGTACAGGCAGCCAGTGCAAAGAGGCTAAAACAGGAGAAATGTGGTCAAACTATTGTGAGCCAGTTAAAAGCCGTGCAGCAGCGTTCTATAACCTCTGAAGCTGTGAGATACATGAATCAACGATTCCTTTATAATGTGCATTACAGAAGTCCAGCCGAGTGGTCACAAAGGCGTGAACTACTATTTCAAAATGTCACTGAGAAAGAATTGGCTTCACTTTAGCCAGCTGCCTCAGATGAAAAAAAATAAATAGTTTTAACAACAGCTCTGATGTGATTTTCTAACTTTAGTCCAGCATCAGATTTGACCCCTAGGTTTATAACAGTTGGCCTGATGTACGGGGATAAGGAACCAACATCTACACTGGGAGTCCCAGTGGAGACCATCACCTCAGTCTTTTCCTCATTTAACTTTAATAAGTTCACAGCCATCCAGGCTTTGATGTCCTCCACACGTGAAAACAGAGGACCCAGAGAGTTAGTTAAGGCCTTGTACACACGTAGCCGGATATCAGTAAAACCGAACAGTTTATCATGCGGTTTGGCCTTTCATCCACACGTGAACTCCGGTTGATGTAACTATAAACGAATAATAACAAAAACTCAGACCAAAGTGGAGATTTGAGAATTCTCCGCTTTCGGGTTTGCGTGTGGACTTTCAGAACCGGAGATGTACGTATTTCTGCGACAGCTGGTGCGGCGTTGACATCACATAATGCTAAAAAAAAAAGCGCTAAAATGATAAATTAAACTCGGGTTCAACGTGGCTGCGCGAGGCTCAGCAGATTTCATGGTGTTCTGGTGTGCTGGACCAGCGCTCCATGTTTTTATTTTATTTTTTAGAACGTTTTATTAACATATAATCACAGAACTTCGCAGCGGCTGCCACAGGACATGTAGTGGAGGCGGAGCATTCGGAAGCTGCAGCGAGAGCAAGGGGGAGCAGAGCCATATATGGCTCTGAGTGGGGAGGGACCAGAATGCTTTCCCTGTTGAAAATTTTTCTAAGTGCTGAGTTCTACAAAAACTACGGAAGCGTATTGCATTCAACCATGAATTATTATTTTTTGAGCTTATGTAGTAATAATCACGTGATATTATGTAGTAAAAACGTGATAATTATGTAGTAAAAACGTGATACTATGTAGTAAAAATGTGATACTATGTAGTAAAAACGTGATACTACGTAGTAAAAACGTGATAATTATGTAGTAAAAACGCGATATTATGTAGTAAAAACGTGATAATTATGTAGTAAAAACGTGATACGTACCATAAAAACCGGTGTATTATACGCTGTATTTTTGCTCATTTGAATGTCCTGTGTATTAAACACCGAAGAGTATTATTTATGGATTTTTTCCCATATTTTTAGACCCATTTTTCGCTCTGATTCTTCGTTTTTCATTTTTGGCAAAAATGGTGCAGTACCAGTTTCGGCCGCTATACGGGCGCTGTAGGCAGCAGCCAGCAGAGGACTCAGAGAGCGAAGAGGAAGAGGGGCCACTTCCAGAAGTTTCCAGCTCATGTGTCCGAAAAAAGCCTCCTTTGGTCGGACTGACTCTGTCGCTGCCCGCTCCCTGCTGTGGATGTACCGGTAGCTGTTTTTGTTTGCAAGATACCACTCATAAACCACACTGCAGATTTTTAAATCCAGCTGATTTCACATTTGGTTAAGCTCAGGAGTCCGTCTGCTATAAAGTCAGGTAAGAAATATTTTTTAAGCGTTTATTTAGCTAAATGTAAAGAAATAAATCGGTGAACTAAAATCCAGCTCAGACCAGCTGATTTCACATTTAGTTAAGCTCAGTAGAAATATAAGAAATATACAGTATATTTTTTAGGTGTTTCTGTACGGTAGTTTTATTTTAATTAAATGATGCGCAGCAAACCGTTTCTGTCTGTCTGGGTGCGAGCATCGTGTTGTTTACGTTCAAAATTAAGCTCATTTGTAATCATTTATTAACAAAAATTAAACCGAGACACGTTAACATATATATTCAGCTAACAAATAATTTTTTAAGGTGTTTCTGTACGGTAGTTTTATTTTAATTAAATGATGCGCAGCAAACCATTTCTGTCTGTCTGGGTGCGAGCATCGTGTTGTTTACGTTCAAAATTAAGCTAATTTGTAATCATTTATTAACAAAAATTAAACCGAGACACGTTAACATATATATTCAGCTAACAAATAATTTTTTTAGGTGTTTCTGTACGGTAGTTTTATTTTAATTAAATGATGCGCAGCAAACCGTTTCTGTCTGTCTGGGTGCGCGCATCGTGTTGTTTACGTTCAAAATTAAGCTCATTTGTAATCATTTATTAACAAAAATTAAACCGAGACACGTTAACATATATATTCAGCTAACAAATAATTTTTTTTAAGGTGTTTCTGTACGGTAGTTTTATTTTAATTAAATGATGCGCAGCAAACCGTTTCTGTCTGTCTGGGTGCGAGCA